>JAEIFP010001043.1:0-33886 GCA_018903935.1 Drosophila insularis
CAAATCGTCTCCAGCCATCTGGTCCCCAAGCAGCAGACCTGAAAATAAAACTAAATCAACAAAGAATCCATATAAAAAACTATAAACTTATCTGAAAGGCAGCTGCGGCCTCTAGCAGCATCTATTTCAGCCCCTCCTGCACTTTCTGGTGCTAAATCTCGCCTGGCAGCCGCTCCATTGGGCCCAAAAAAATGCGCCTGCACCTGAAAGAAAGCAAAAATTGCCCAAAAAGTCACCAAATCTACAAAACTCTACTCACCGCCTACAGCAGCAACCCCCATACATACACCAGAAAAAAGGATAATCCACCTAATCTAGAAAAAAGTATTTCAAAAGGTATTTTAGCCATTTTAAAAGAAGAAACAGATTGCATTGCTATAGGCAAAACTTTTGGTGATCGACGACGTGAACTACTTAAATGGTGTCAAAAGAAAGTCAAGCCTTACGGTATACCAATGTACGAGTTTTCTCTATCCTGGATCAACGGCCATGCCCTGTGTGCCCTTATACATTCCTATCGTCCCGATTTAATGAATGTCAAGTATACAACTCATCCAGACCCCAAACAGGCTTTGGAACATGGTATCCGTTTTGCGAAATTTCTGGGAATTCAAACAAATGCTGATATTTCCAACATCTATCAGTCGAAACCGAATTTCGAGAATGTGTTTAATTATATACAGGACTTGTATTTTTGCCTGGGTCAACTAAGCTGGAGTCCCAAGACTTTTTTTTTTGTATATGGCAAAGGTTTTGAAACTTTTGTATTTTCCATTTATAAATAAATCTGTCAATATATTTTCTGTCAAATTTCGTATATCCTTATCGTTGCAAATAGCAGTAATAGAGAGAAATTTAACCTTGGAAACAATCTTTAGGATTAATACAGAATCCATTTGATATTATATCTTAATTTAGATTAGGATTGTCTTCAATTTTGTGATGATTCTTTAATTTAACAAAGGCCCAAGGGAATTGCTTGCGCTGGAGTGCCCGTGTGTAAGAGTGACCGAGATAGCAAATGCTATGAGGCATGTAAAAAGAATTAAAAAGACTATAATAGCTAGAGTCGTCAAATTTGGTATGTATAATTGAATAGGGCTTCCAGGGCGAAGGAAAGAATAACCCGATCTTCATTTGTTGAATTCAAAATATGAACTGATTTTATTTACAAAAGTGTTGTGTATATAAATGAACTCTTAAACTCTAGGAGGCGACATTTGGTCTTAAAATACTTATTCAATTGACCCACGTTTTTCGGGGGTTGAAAATTGTTTATATTTCATGCTCAGCGTTGGTTACTTGATACCGCGCCGCTGTTATAATCTTAAGTGTTTTCCACAGAGTGTGCATGCATGTTTCGTATGGTATTAAGCAATAATTGTCATATGATTCTTTATGACTTATTTTTCTTTTTATGTTTTTGTTTCGTTTTGTATATTTCTTTGGTCAATCTGATTTGGTGAAGCCATTTCAGATGAACACGATGTTTAATCTTAAACAATAATCCTTTAGTACGCGCGCAGATATTAATTGTTTAAAATTTTATTATTATTGATTATCAAAACCAAATTCAGCACACTGGTGAGTCCTATCAATATCTACCAATCTACAAACTTTTTTTAATCGGACTACAAACGAGGAATGGAAAACAAAAACGCTGGACAAACACGCTAAGGATTGGGAACTACCATGTAACCTTGGAACAGGTCAGGTATGTACATTATTGTATGTATATAAAAGTATATAAAAGACAAAAGAGAGAAAATGAGCATGAGTTATCAATAGAATCATCTAAAGCTAAATATTACTTACCTGAAACCCAGCAGCAGCCGTCTGTACCATCTCGTCAATTGTCTCGTCCTTCTTGCTTATCTCCAGCTCCAGTACCTGAAAATAAAATCAACTAAAAATTACAAATACTCACCGAAAAATACACCTTATCCAGCGTCGTATGCATCGTCTAATCCACGTCATCCAGCATCTCGCCAAGCTAGTCCGTCGCAGCATCTGTATCTGAAAATAAATTAAAATCATTATCTAAATCACCGAAAAAACTCACCTGAAAATCTACGTCAGCGAGCAGCAGAATCGTCTGAAAAAAAACACAAATCGTTAGAAAAATCAACCAATAATCCCACAAACTTACCTGCAAATCGTCTCCAGCCATCTGGTCCTCAAGCAGCAGACCTGAAAATAAAAATAAATCAACAAAGAATCCATCTAAAAAAACTATAAACTTATCTGAAAGGCAGCTGCGGCCTCTAGCAGCGTCTATTGCAGCCCCTCTTGCACTTTCTGGTGCTAAATCTCGCCTGGCTGCCGCTCCATTGGGCCCAAAAAAATTCGCCTGCACCTGAAAGAAAGCAAAAATTGCACAAAAAGTCACCAAATCTACAAAATACTCACCTGTACAAAATACTTACCGCCTACAGCAGCAACCCCCATACATACACCAGACGTACCTGAAAATGGGAAAAAACTAAAATTAATTCAACTATAATAATTGACCCTCTGCAAGGGTAATAAAATATCAAAGAAGCTAACATCGGCTGTGCCGAAGTTTATATACCCTTGCAGTCCATGGCCATAATATTTTTACATGTTCCAAACTCTATTTCTGTATCTCAATTCATTAATGCACAGAACCTTTCAAATATCATTTCAATTTCTTCTTCTTCTTCCCCATCCCCTTTTACACGCATGCCGCGATTCGCACGCATACACATATAGTTTATGTAGCGTTGCGTCTGTATGTGTGAATGCGTGTGATCTGTTGATTTGATGATGACGTAGGAGGCAGCAAGCCGAACCGTCTGTGCGTATGCGTTTTACTCAGCCGTCTTAAAAGCTATAGGGTTGAAATTTTTTTTCTTTGCTTTTTATTACCATAGACAGATCAAGTTTGAAAATCTTTAGGATCGGACCACTCTATCCTATAGTTGAATTCGAAAAGTAGGTGCATATCTTATTCGCATTGTCTCTGTTTTGTCGAAAATTAAAAATTTTGGTCGAGTGAGCTATTGAAATGCGGTGTTGTACAACTTCACGTCACACACACACTACGAAGCCAGAGCATGTATCGACGAGAGTACACATACATAGACAGAACGAAATCACAAACGACATAGGCCTGCCTTCGTCGTTCTGTAGTCTGTGCTACACTAAATTATTTTCATAGCTGCTTGGCCCTCTCCGCACTTTCCGCTCCATTGAGAGTACGAACGTTCGGGTTTTTGCCGAAGTTCTCTGGGGTTCCATGACTAGGCTAGCGTTTGCAATCAAAAAATAGTAATTGTAGAAAAACATCAGATCCCAAAATTTCAATCTGATCGGATATATAGAACACAAGTTACGGTCAATATAAATCGTCTCTGCTCAGCCGCTGCCGGCAGCGCTGCCTGATCCCTCTACTACGTCATTGCTCGAATCATCAGAGCACAAGCATGCACACATACAGACGCGACGCTACATAAACTATATGTGTATGCCTGAGAATCGCGGCATGCGCGTAAAAGGGGATGGGAAGAAGAAGAAATTGAAATGATATTTAAAAGGATCTGATGAGCGTAAAGATAGCCACACTGTTAATGTTGAGTTATCCACAACCCTCTGTTAAGTTTTTTCAATTTTCCAGCTAGTTAGTAACTATTTTAAATGAAATTAAGTTTAAAAAGAAAAAAAATTAATCAATCTATTGTTTTTATTTACTTTTGGGGGATTTCAAACATTCTATATGTTTACAATTTGTCCATGAAAATGGGTATTTTACGGATTCGTGTAGCACTGCTTTAAAGGCACAGCTCAATGACAATGAAATGCCAGAATTTTCCCCAAATATTCATTTTTATCCCCAGGAAATTTCAATGAAAACGTGTGACCAGTTTTCGAGAAAATTACTTTTTGTTGAACACCCATGATTTTCCCCATACAAAAAATGCAAAAAATATGCGCCAACTTTGGCGAGTTGCACAAGGGCACAGCTCAATGAAGATTGAATGTAAGAATCATGAATGGACTTTCTAGATATGTGGGCAAAGTTTTATTAAGAATGTGTGAACAGTTTTCGAGAAATTTGTCTAGATTTCGACCTGTATTGAAGTTAATCAAAACTGAGTTTTAGCTAGGCTTCAGGTCAATAAATCTTACGAATTTATTTGTAAGATTTCAAATCATAGGCAGCACAAAGGTGAGCAGGTTGTCTGTATAGCTATTTCAAGAACCACCAAGTTCTATCATCAGCAGACTTTGCTAAAGAATCCACAGTTGTAATGGCCATACCATATCTTCAACGCTAAAAGTAGTTGGGAATTCAAACGACATGAAGCGAGATTCCATCTTTATTATGTGCATACCCATGGGCGCCATCTGCAATTGCAAATCTAGACAAATACCAAAAACGGAAGGCCCGCCGTATTACACATGTTGTTTTTACACTTGCTGTAAACCATCTTTTTTGCAATTAGTACAATATACTATAACAAAATATCAAAGAAGCTAACTTCGACTCTTTTTCTGTATCTCAATTCATTAATGCACAGAACCTTTCAAATATCATTTCAATTCTTCTTCTTCCCATTCCCCTTTTACACGCATGCCGTATATAGTCTATGTAGCGTTGCGTCTGTATGTGTGCATGCGTGTGCTCTGTTGATTTGATGATGACGTAGTAGGCAGCAAGCCGAACCGATTTATATCGGCTGTAACTTGTGTTCTATTTATCCGATCAGATTCAAATTTTGGGATCTGAGATTTTATATGAAATACTAGCATATTGGTAAATTTCATGGGGATACTCCAATTTTTGCAATTTTTCCAAAAATGTTTCCTCCAGAGCTATATGATGTAGTGGTCCGATTCTGCCAATTTTCATACTTTATTTTTCCCAGGTAATAAAAAGCCCTCAAACAAAATTTCATCCCGATAGCTCTTAAGATGGCTGAGTAAAACGCATACGCACAGACGGACGGACAGACGGACATGGCTATATCAACTCAGCTTCTCATGCTGATCAAGAATATATATAGTTTATAGGGTCGGAAACGTCTCCTTCTGTGCGTTACAAACATCAAGCAAGGGTATAAAAATGTGTAATCATTTAAGTTTTGTATACCCAAGATCCTAAATTTCTTATAAGTTTTCATATACTGACTGCATTTCCAAATTTTCTATGGAAGTAACTAGACTTAACTGAAAGTACATTCTTATTAACATGTCTAAGTAATCTGAAACTCTGATAGAGTCTACCTGTCAGAATGACTAGAGGAGTGCCCAGGCAACTGAATTTTCGACTTTATTTTGATAATTAAAGAATTTTAGCTTTGGGTACTATACGAAGAAATAGAATCCCAAACAACAATGCACTTGATAGTATTACTTTAATTAAACATCCACGGGGTATGTCTGTTGAGTATGTCGCAGATTTCGACGGTATTGACATATCACTAACATCGTGGTTGGACAATAAAATCATATCATTAGCATCCACCTATGGTGGTTGTTGGAGGAGAAATCCTGAATTTAAACTCATTCATTTAATTATTCTGATTTTCTTGCTTTTCCCTTTACACTGTACTTTGAATTTCTCTCTCACGTAGCATATAACTTTAAGAATTTACTGTACCATAAGAACTCGAATGCGACGAACGCACATAAATGTACAAACGGAATAACGTCGACTAATCTTTTGGGCATCGAATCTCCTAACAAGGAAACAATTTACTAACTGGCCGAGAAATTGTCCAAGGACAGAGTTTACCAAGAAGTGGTAGGTTTATATTTTTCACCATCTACTAGAATTGGTTGTCAGCAATGCCAGGCTTTTATATAAACGCGTTTGCAAGGATGTATTACGCATTAATCTTTGTGGTTCTTCCGACTTTCGGCTAAATATTGTCGATATTGAGTTACAAACGAAGCTTGAAACCTAATCAAATGGTGCGGCAGGATGAAGTTGGAGATTGGCCTATCTGGGCAGAAAAGCGAAAAGGGTACAAGTACCCAAACTGCACAGGATTTTCACAAGTCATGTGCGAGAAATAAATAAATAAAACGATTGTTTTTAAAACGTTCATCTTAATTAAACATAATTCAACTATAAATTTATGTTAAATAGTTTAAAAACATCCACATAAAGAAAAAAAAAATCCCTTAGAGTAGGCATCTTTTTCACCCAACAAATGTTTGATGCATTCACGCAACAAATCCTTAATTCCACATAAAAACGTTCTAAATCCAAAATTTGGAAAATTAAAAAATAGTGTATTTTTTATTTCAACTTTTGACCAATATGATAGTATTATATATAAAATCTGAGATCCCAAAATTTGAATCTGATCGGATATATAGAACACAAGTTACAGCTGATATAAATCGGTTCGGCTTGCTGCCTACTACGTCATCATCAAATCAACAGAGCACACGCATGCACACATACAGACGCAACGCTACATAAACTATATGTGTAACCGTGCGAGTCGCGGCATGCGTGTAAAAGGGGATGGGGAAGAAGAAGAAGAAATTGAAATGATATTTGAAAGGTTCTGTGCATTAATGAATTGAGATACAGAAAAAGAGTTTGGAACATGTAAAAATATTATGGCCATGGACTGCAAGGGTATATAAACTTCGGCACAGCCGATGTTGAGTCAAGAGTCGGTGGAGTCAAGAGTCGGCAGCAGAGGTTCGTCGTTTCTATGTCTTACAATTAGCTTCAGTGCGTTCGTGCTTGTCAAAGGTTGTCTGCGGACGAATTTTTTGTCTGCGGACGGCTTTTTATTTTAAGATAAGAATTTATATGAAAATTAAGAATTTAAACAAAAAAATTAGTATACAGCAACAAAAACAAAGCTTAGTAGGCAATTCAAAATTATTAAAAATAAAACTATGAAAAAATATTCTATTTGTTTTTTTGTATTTTTGGCCATTTCAAGCCCCATGGTCCATGCAAGCATAGCTAAGACAGTTCTGCTGCCGACGAGACTACCTTATGGATTGTATCTTGGGTGGAGGGTTCTGGCGACGCCAGTGTAAAGCTGTTGGGTCGAGAACAGCTGGGACCGTTGCCAGATTTTGTATGTGCGTAAACGTGTGGCAACCCTGCCAGACCGATAACAAATATCGAAGAGATATCGGACGTAAGGTGGCAACGCTCGAAGACCTGGAGCGTGACAGCGAACAAGTGTAGATGTACAAAGAACTAAAGAATAAATTAATATTTAAATAAAGTATAATTAAACTATAAATTACGAGTTGTTACAGATAGCACACTGTCAATGCCGAGTTATCCACAACACTCTGTTAAGTTTTTTTTCATTTTCCAGCTAGTTATTAACTATTTTCAATGAAATAAAGTTTAATAAGATAAAAAATAAATCAATCTATTATTTTTATTCAATTTGTCCATGAAAATGGGCATTTTACGCATTCGTGTAGCACAGCTCCAAAGGCACAGCTCAATGACAATGAAATTAATTTTCCCCAAATATTCATTTTTATCCCCAAGAAATTTCATTGAAAACGTGTGAACAGTTTTCGAGAAAATTACATTTTTGTTGACCATCGATGATTTTCAACATACACAATATGCAAAAAATATGTGCGGACTTTGCGAAAAAGCACAAAATTTCCAAGACCACAGCTCAATGAAGTTTAAATGCCAGAATGATCAATGGACTTTCTGAAATTTGTGCGTAGAGTTTACTTGAGAATGTGTGAAAGGTTTTCGAGAATTATGCATAAAGGTAAGGGTACATATTTGTTCAGCAAAGGCAAGTTGACGCTCAGTTTTGAATTTCGCCATTCAATAGGGTGGAATAGGGGGATCAGGAACATATGGTGCCGATGAAATAATGGGTTTTGCATTGTGGTACACGACTGTACCGAAAAATTTTGATTTTTTTTAATAATAATTTTTGATTTAGCAAAGTCTGCTGATGATAGAACTTGATAGTTCTTGAAATAGCTATACAGACAACCTGCTCACCTTTTTGTGTGTTGCCTTTGAAATAATCTTCTTTTGTAAGATTGACCTCGAGCCGGCTAAGTTCGATTTAAATTTCAATAGGTCGTAATCTCTAACCAGATAACACTAACGGAAGGCACGCCGTTACTTTGGAATTTTATTCCAAAAAAACCCTTTTTTCTATATGGTACAATATACCGTGTATAAAATAACAGGTCGTGAATTTAGTTTGTTAAGGGCGAAGCTCTTACACTAATTTTTCAAAGCACCTAAGGGTATGCACAAAAGGTGGTCTTCGGTATTGTAGGCTTCGCCAGCTTTTTTCGCTTCATTTAGTTGGCAATGTAATTCCCAACTAGTTTTAGCGTTGAAGACATGGTATGGCTATTGCAATTCTGGAGTTCTTTAGCAAAGTCTGCTGATGATAGAACTTGGTAGTTCTTGAAATAGCTATACAGACAACCTGCTCACCTTTTTGTGTGTTGCCTTTGAAATAATCTTGTTTTGTAAGATTGACCTCGAGCCGGCTAAGTTCGATTTAAATTTCAATAGGTCGTAATCTCTAACCAGATAACACTAACGGAAGGCACGCCGTTACTTTGGAATTTTATTCCAAAAAAACCCTTTTTCTATATGGTACAATATACCGTGTATAAAATAACAGGTCGTGAATTTAGTTTGTTAAGGGCGAAGCTCTTACACTAATTTTTCATAGCACCTAAGGGTATGCACAAAGGTGGTCTTCGGTATTGTAGGCTTCGCCAGCTTTTTTCGCTTCATTTAGTTGGCAATGTAATTCCCAACTAGTTTTAGCGTTGAAGACATGGTATGGCTATTGCAATTCTGGAGTTCTTTAGCAAAGTCTGCTGATGATAGAACTTGGTAGTTCTTGAAATAGCTATACAGACAACCTGCTCACCTTTTTGTGCGTTGCCTTTGAAATAATCTTCTTTTGTAAGATTGACCTCGAGCCGGCTAAGTTCGATTTAAATTTCAATAGGTCGTAATCTCTAACCAGATAACACTAACGGAAGGCACGCCGTTACTTTGGAATTTTATTCCAAAAAAACCCTTTTTTCTATATGGTACAATATACCGTGTATAAAATAACAGGTCGTGAATTTAGTTTGTTAAGGGCGAAGCTCTTACACTAATTTTTCATATCACCTAAGGGTATGCACAAAAGGTGGTCTTCGGTATTGTAGGCTTCGCCAGCTTTTTTCGCTTCATTTAGTTGGCAATGTAATTCCCAACTAGTTTTAGCGTTGAAGACATGGTATGGCTATTGCAATTCTGGAGTTCTTTAGCAAAGTCTGCTGATGATAGAACTTGGTAGTTCTTGAAATAGCTATACAGACAACCTGCTCACCTTTTTGTGTGTTGCCTTTGAAATAATCTTCTTTTGTAAGATTGACCTCGAGCCGGCTAAGTTCGATTTAAATTTCAATAGGTCGTAATCTCTAACCAGATAACACTAACGGAAGGCACGCCGTTACTTTGGAATTTTATTCCAAAAAAACCCTTTTTCTATATGGTACAATATACCGTGTATAAAATAACAGGTCGTGAATTTAGTTTGTTAAGGGCGAAGCTCTTACACTAATTTTTCATAGCACCTAAGGGTATGCACAAAAGGTGGTCTTCGGTATTGTAGGCTTCGCCAGCTTTTTTCGCTTCATTTAGTTGGCAATGTAATTCCCAACTAGTTTTAGCGTTGAAGACATGGTATGGCTATTGCAATTCTGGAGTTCTTTAGCAAAGTCTGCTGATGATAGAACTTGGTAGTTCTTGAAATAGCTATACAGACAACCTGCTCACCTTTTTGTGTGTTGCCTTTGAAATAATCTTCTTTTGTAAGATTGACCTCGAGCCGGCTAAGTTCGATTTAAATTTTTGATATATTTATATTGGATTTCCTTAAAAATATGAATAAAGTTAATGAAATATGTAATTGTTCAATTTGGTTTTCACATTTAAGGGAGATTATAGTTATGTTTACATCAGGCGTGTATACAGGGGGGTTTCGGGGGTTCAAACCGGGGGTTTTAACCAATTGAGTGTAAACACTAAAAAGCGTGTATACTTAAATATAGTGAGTAAACACTAAAAAGATCACATACACAAGAATGGACATTCATCAATTTTTCGTTAAAAGACCTAGGTTAGAAAATCAGGAGGTAAGTAAAAATTGTCATATCGAATACTACAAGTTGGAATATCAAGTGAATCATCATGTTTTGGATTTCCTCAAACTTACGGTTGTAAAAATATATTACATTTCATTTAGGAAACTTCTAAACAAACCGATAAGCAGCAAGCAGAGGCTCCCGATACCGCATCTTCACTCGAGCCCCAAATTGCACAGGTATTTAACAGTAATACACGATACTTGTATTACAGTAATACTTGTAATACACGAAGTTACAATTACTAGCAATAAGAATCGTAATTTTCCCAATGCAGCTGGGAAAAGCAAATTGTTTTCCACTTTTCCATATCAATAACTTTGTAATTGAAAGTGACAAGTAGAAATTTCGGATCCAAATAGAAATTTTACAAATAAAAAAATGTTTGCAGGTTTCCCCGAAAGATATTGTTACTTACTGCCGGAAAAAACTCAACGACAAAAAAAAATATGAACTTCTTGTTGATGTATGGGTCTTGTGGGGGCACCGTTCAGGAACTGGAAGAAAGCCCTTGAAATGTTCCGAGATCATCAAGAAAAAGAGTACCACAAAAATGCTTTCATCGATGCAGAAAATTTGAAATCTGTTTTTGAGAACAAAAAAGACGATATTTTGAGTGAAATCGATTTGATTCGAATGAAAATGCGAATCGACAATAGACGGAAATTGACTCCAATTATCCGGGCTGTACTTCTATGTGGCAGACAAGGGATCGCACTAAGAGGTCATCGTGATTCCGGTCCAATATCCACGTAAGTTGCAAAAGAAAGTGAAGGAAATTTCAAAGCACTATTGCGTTTTGCCTTGGAAAGTGGTGATGCAGATTTACGTCAATATTTGGACACTGCTTCTGCCAAAGCTACATATACAAGTCCATCTATTCAAAACGAAATAATAAATGCTGCTGGAAAAACGATTACAGAAAAACTTGTCGAGCGCGGTAACAAGTCAAAATGTTTCGTAGTTATCGCTGATGAAACCATTGACGTCAGAGGAATTGAACAATTTTCAATCTGTGTGCGATATACCGAAAATTCAAAAGAGGGATATCGACTTCAGGAAGATTTTTTGTGTTTCACACCTGTGAAAGATGTAACCGGGAAAGGGCTCAGCAATGCACTTCTAACAACTCTGAAAGAGTTGAAAGTTGAGTCTTCTTTAATAGTTGGGCAAGGTGAATTAAAAAAATGAGTACTGAAAAATTGCTGTGCCTTTCTTTTTTATGGAATTCCATAACAAATTTCCTTGTGTGCTATATGTAATTTTTCTGTAACGTTTTTTCTATTGTCTCTTTCATTAACAAGGTTATGACGGAGCGCGCGCGATGAGTGGAATAGTCAAGGGTTGCGCAGTTGAAGCACTAACCATAGAATACATAGATGCGTCAAACTCAAGATTTTTTGATTACAAACGCTAGCCTGAGCCTGGAACCCCAGAGAACTTCGGCAAAAGCCGAACAGCCTAGAACCCCAGAGAGCGGCCGCAGCGAGAGCGAAAAACGTTTGCTCGCAGCACTGTCGCTACGCATCGAAAATAATTCAGTCTGCCACAGATCGCAGAACGATGAACGCATGTCTGTGTCGCTGTGTTCTCGTTTTGCATATGTGTGTGTACACTCGTCGGTACATGCTCAGGCTTCGTAGTGTGTGTGTGAGACGTGAAGTTAGTGCAACATCGCATTTCAATCGCTCGCTCGCAGACTTTTTGAGTTTTCGACGAGCTAGCGACAATGCGAGGAATGAGATGCGTGCTTAACTACAGAACTCGACGGCACTTCTCAAAGTCTCGACGTGGCTCTGTTGTTAGTGTGCTCGCTTAGCGATCGGGCGGCCGGGGTTCGACTCCCATCTTGGTCGAAGTTTTTCATAATGCTCTATATATTTTTTGATACATTTTTATTTACTTTTATTTACTTTACCTCTGCAAGGGTATAAAAGGAAATAACTTTACCTCTGCAAGGGTATAAAAAGTAAATAAAATGTATCAAAAAAATATATAGAGCATTATGAAAACTTCGACCAAGATGGGAGTCGAACCCCGGCCGCCCTGATCGCTAAGCGAGCACACTAACAACAGAGCCACGTCGAGACTTTGAGAAGTGCCGTCGAGTTCTGTAGTTAAGCACGCATCTCATTCTCGCATTGTCGCTAGCTCGTCGAAAACTCAAAAAGTCTGCGAGCGAGCGATTGAAATGCGATGTTGTACAACTTCACGTCTCACACACACTACGAAGCCTGAGCATGTACCGACGAGTGTACACACACATATGCAAAACGAGAACACAGCGACACAGACATGCGTTCATCGTTCTGCGATCTGTGGCAGACTGAATTATTTTCGATGCGTAGCGACAGTGCTGCGAGCAAACGTTTTTCGCTCTCGCTGCGGCCGCTCTCTGGGGTTCTAGGCTATTCGGCTTTTGCCGAAGTTCTCTGGGGTTCCAGGCTCAGGCTAGCGTTTGTAATCAAAAAATCTTGAGTTTGACGCATCTATGTATTCTATGGTTAGTGGTTGAAGTTTAAAAATCTTATCCACAAGCCATTTACCTCCATTGTGCGAATCACAGTTTAAATTTGGTCATCTCCCATGCATGCGACGCACAGTGGGGTCTTCTGGCATTTAGCATTGCAAAAATCATAGCGTCTAAACCAATAAAGCGATTTCAAAAATTTAAAAAGCATATGATAAAGAATACCTTAAGCTTCAAAATGAATGTTTGTCAAAAGTGCTGGGTGGTCGTGGTGCTGTAATATTCAAGGTCAAAGTCAGAAAATATTTCCAAGCATGTTTTTCCTTTAAAAATGGATCGAAACCCGGTTTTTTTTAATCACAAATGGAATTTTTCATTGTTTTAGACGACTATGTAACATTTTTTAATGTTTTAATTTGATTTTTTAACATAATTACAAAAAGAAAAAAAAAATTTTTTTTAATTTTTTTTTAGGTTAACTTTGAAAATTTGCTATTGATGGCTGTATCTAATAGTATCTAATAGTATCAGTATCTAATAAACTCAACATTTCGGGACTATAGTTGCTATTTTCCAAATCCTTTCGTGATCGCACGTGTCTCAATTATGCAATAAGTGTGTCCGAAGAGGCTGCTAGCATGTTAAAAAGGTCTTCATTTTGTCTAACACGAGAAGTTTTTAATGTATTAGTGTATTTGAACCTTTTGTAGTCCTTGTTTTTGCATTCCTGTGCTTCTTCAGATAGCTCTCCAAGTGGTAAACACTGATATTCTATTAAATCCTTTCCGTGAGCCAAAATCCTATGTACCGTTGGGGTAAGTTTTTTTTGCGGATACAATTCACTCAAAAGATGAGCAGTCTTTGAAGTATATTCGGCAAATTTTTCACCATTTACCGTTTCCTTGCAATTTATAATATTCAAGATAACAGCCAACCTTTTAATGATCTCTTGACTAACACCTGTTATAAAAGATGGCACTTCATCATTTTCAAAAAATCTTCTTGAAGTATTTCCATCATTCGTATTTCCGTATCCGTACTTTGGGCAGTCAACTTTCAGTCCCAGCTTGCGAGAGAATTCAGCTTGTATAATCTCCTTCCTGCTCTGAATATCCTCACGAGATGTTTTATCCGTTTTTGTTTCTCCTGGCCGAGGAAGTGTGTAAGCTAGCTTTAGAATAAAATCCATACACTTTATTCTGCAATGCAACGGAGAAGTTCCATATTCGTAAATATGAAATTCTTTTTGAGTTTTTTTGCAAATTGGACACCTTAACGTTGAGGAAGTGTTTGTAATTTCTTTTAACACTTTTCCATCAATCATTGTCAGGAAAAACTCAAAGTTAACCGTAAATGTTTTTCCACTCTTGGTTTGAAAAACAGCAGGTTTCAGTTGGCTTATTTGATTTTTTATGTCGCCAACAGTTGATTTGATTAATTCCGAGGACTCCTTTGCATATTTGAATAACAAAGGCCGACAATAGTGGGTCGATGACGGTCGAAGATTTCTCCAATGTTCAGAACTTTCACTTCTTAGGCGCAAAGGAACTACAGAAGCCATGAACATATTTTCATCAGAAATAGCTTCGTCTTCTGTGTGTATAATCTGCTTGTAGGCGCTTTGTTCAGATGATCCATCACATCCCCATTTGTTGAGTAATGTCAAATTTTCGGGAAGAAGATCCACCTCTCCATCAGGCATACTTTCAACAAGACGTCTCGCAGTGTGATTAATTAAATCCTGGAGTTTTATTTCTACAGATACCTCTGTTATAATTTTATTTGCCGGTACTGCTTCCTTCTTGGCGAATCCAATTTTTTTGTATCCGGGAAGAACGTCGACTTTATGACTTTTTAAGGAACTCCTTAAAATTTCGTACTTCTCCTTCGTCAATCCTAGGTCCATAAATAAGGAAAACGCCTCTTCCTCAGTGTACTTAGTGGGGACTAAGTTTGGTGGGGTTGGAATACTTTCCTTAATCCTATGTAGTCGAATAGGACTGGCGATCTGTACTGCTTTCGTAATGCTCGCCTTTGCCCTCTCTTGTTCCTTTTCATACTTTGAAGAAAGTGCTTCTGAAAGATGCTCCGTTGTAATGCTTTCAGTAGCACCCTGAAGCTTTCGTTTCCTTGAAAACGTTGAACAATATTCCACATCTTTATGCGGCCTTCCTCTTCCTCGGCTAGTTGATGGTTGATCATCTTCGTGCTCCGAATCTACGAATGTCGTATACTCCTCAAGCCAAACTTCATTTTTTTCACGAAATTTCCCAGATTTCTGCCGCTTACGATCCATTTTCGCCTTAAGTTAGAGTGTGTATATTTGATTTTTACCTTAAGCTCCGTACTAGCGTTTTCGAATGAAACGCCCATCTCCTCCAGCAATCCCATTTCAAAATCATTTAAGTTTTCACACTCGTGGAAAACTTTTAAAATTCCTTCAATCTTTAACAACATTTTTGCACAATTAAATAAAACTGTCTTGAATTATATTGACAAATACTATTCAGTCCTGATTTAAGGTGTTTCCACTTATGAAGTTAAAAATAAACTGTCGCAAACGAGAGGAATAAGTAGCTCTTTATGTTATATTTTTTGAATTAACTAGGTAGAACGAAAAATCGGTATTACCCTTTTTGTATTAATTAGGTAAAAAACTTAATATTTACAACCAATTAGGTAAACGGAACTAAAAACGACCAACCTACAACTAGGGCAAATTTTTCATCAACTTAAATAACATTTACCTGTCTTGTCAGTTTTTCCAAAGCAGGTAATTAGCAATTTAATATTGTAGAAAGGCATATATATAAACAGGTAGTATTTGCAAAACAGCATTACGCAATGTTATCATTTAAATACAAAGAAGCTACAGGCCAATACGCATGCGCTCTTCTTCTTCCTTATACCTGCAGCGCATTTTTTAGGCTAGGTTGCCTTAGTTTTATGGCTTACGCATCGCTGTCGCAGGTCTCCGCATATTGGGACCATATACATCTGATAGGTAAATATTTCACCTAACTAGTGTATGTAGTCCGGTAGTGATACTAGGTGATACTTGTTAGTTGTATTCCACCAAAGTTCAAAAAATGCCAATATTTAGTACATTTTTTAAACGCTTCTAGTTCAATAACAATTTAAGTAATAATTAAAATTTATGAAACATGCTTGAATAGGGAATCCCGGAGAGAAGGAAAATAACCCAGTCTTCATTCGCTGAATTCAAAATATGAACTGATTTTATTTACTAAAGTACGGAGTTTATATAGGGAATCTTAGGCTCTAGGAGGTCACAATTGTTCTTAGGAGATCTTATTCTAATGACCCACGTTTTCGGGGGTTGAAAATTATTTATTATTTTGGGCACGGCGTCGGCCACTTGACATCCTGCCGCTGTGATCGTTTTGGGTTAGTTTACAATTACAAGTGTTTTTTCCCACAATGCGTGTGGCTGATTGTAATTTTAGTCATATGCTATGTTAGTTGTTTGTGACACAAGTACATTTTTATTACATTTTCTTGAATCTGATTTGGTGAAGCCGCTTCAGATGAACACGATGTTTATTCTTAAACATTCTGCGAGGCGCGGCCAAATATAACGGCTTGGAATCTATGTTTAGGCTTATATTGTCTTATACAAATTTTTATTAATATTATCATTAGTAAGATAACTATTGTTAAAGAAGCATGAAAAGTTACATGATGGACGATCAAAACCTAGTTATTCTGATGTTCCTTTACCGATTGTAGCTGACTTCCTATTCTTACCAAATGGGCTTCTACTAGATTTTATATTATTTTATATTTGGCATATTACTAATATCGCCCAATGCTTAACAATTTTTGTTTCGGGATATCTACCCACTGCTGATGTGCATTACTATGTTGACTTCTAGCCTTTTTATATGGTGGAGAATTTAAAAAATAACTACTTTTACTTTTCGACTTGTTCCAATCTGATCTTTGCTCCACTTTTTTTAAATATTGCTGATAGCTAAAATTTGAATTGTTATTTTGTTTATTATTAGATGTTGTCCTTTTATAACTATTTTGCCTTGTCCGCCCTTTTTGTAATGCAGATTCGGACAATTTATTACCGGAATCTATTTTGACATTATTTTTTTTATAATCATTATTTAATTCAACCATTGCCATTTCAATATTCTTATTTTGTACTGGGATATCCACTTTTTCTTCCCCAGTTTTCACTGTACCTCCAAAGTGAGGTCCTGCCGGGGGGCATAAATTTATTTCTTTATTACTTTGAGAAATTATTTCTTTTACCTCAGCTTTTATCTTACCTCCAAGGTGAGGTCCTGCTGAAAGAGTCAAATGCTGACTTATTCCTTGAATTTTGTTGTTGATTTTCTTTTGAATTGTATTGTATTTATTTTCACGTTTACCTTTGTTCTTCTCCCAACGCTGTTGCATACCTGTGACATCTATTGTTGTTGCCACTACTGACTTTTTATTTTTTGATTTGGTGCATCCCGAGACGATCCAACCAAATTGAGTATTTTGGCCTAGTAGGCCATCAATCTTTGTAACTCCCCCTTTTAAAATTTGGGTATATACGTTTACCCCCATTATTATATCAACCTTACCAGGTTTATTAAAAGTAGGATCAGCTAATACGTAGGATTGCCATTTTGACATATCCACGTCTACCGTTTTTAATGGAAGAGCTTTCATTAATTTTGGCAACACAATCGCCTCAACCTTAAGATGACTTTTCCAAGGATTTCGCGACTTCACATCTATTTTTACCTTATATTTTGATTTTTTTGCGTTTATTGAGGACACGCCCTTTATTTCTCTATGTTGTTTAATTTTCGGTAATTTTAATATTTGAGCTGCCTCTTCAGACAAAATTGTGCTCTGTGAACCATTATCAATTAGGGCTCTTAGAGTCTTATATCCTCCATTTACATTTTTTACTTGTATTAGGGCTGTGGCCAACAGTGTGGGTTGAGCCGTTATACAAGTATTAACTCACTCCTGTATTTCTTCAAAATGGAGTAGAGTATGGTGTCCTTTACTGCATAATGAACAGACCATCTCATTAGTGCATTCTTTATTGCTTGAATTTTCAAAAACCCCATATGAAACCACTTTTTGCGGGTTTTTCTCTTCTTTCCTCATGGCACTTAGCGAACAATATCTTTGCTCCAAGTATTCCATGACATCAGAAAGCATTTGTATCTGCCTTGTTTTCCTAATCTGACTCTCATACAATTGAAGAGCCTCTCTATCAAATTTCCTAAGTATGAGTTGTGCGAATATTACGTCAACTTCATCGGACAAATTTGCTTTAATTTTAATTAAGTGCACTGACTTATTAATTATGTCAATCACTCCTTTTACACTCTTTGCGGATTCATTGTTGATCATCGGTAGATCAACGATCCGACTTAATTGTTCGGAAAATACCCTCCGATTATTTTCATACCGCTTGGTCAACAGTTCCCAAGCGGCACTATAACTGTCAGCTGAACCTGACAATAAATGAGCTACCATGCTCCTCGCTTCGCCCTTTAATGCGGATTTTAAATAATTGAATTTAGGAGTAAGATTTAGATCCTCTCTATTTTCAATTAATTCTGCAAATAACTCTACAAACAGGTCCCATTCTCTTGGCTCTCCAGAGAATGTGGGTACCTGAATTTTTGGCAACACCGGTAATTCGCTTCTTACGGTTACATTCTCAACTTTCACATCTTTCTGATCGTTTATTTTCTCTTCTAATGCTACCAAGGTATTCTGAAGGTCGAACTCCAATTCTTCTATGACCTCTGTAAACGTTTCATTATATCTGTATAGCTCATCTGTATAAGCCTGGCACTCCTGTACCTTCCTAAACAAGAATTTTATTTTCTTAATATACATTTCGCCCGTTCTATTGTCTATCGTACGTAAATCTTTGCTCACTATATCCAAATATTGCTGGAGCTGACGGACTTTTTCTTCAAATTTTTCCTGGTTAACCTTAGTGTTCTCATTACTGGAGGTCGCATTCCCGCGCGACTCTCCTTTGCTATCATCACCCATTTCTGACATATTCGCTTCTGCTTCAACTAACACCGACTTACTAGTGCCTGGTTTTTCTGCCTCTCCTATGGCTATAATTTTGGAAACTATCGTTAATGCTTCTTCATGTATTTTATTTCTGAAATAATCATGATCGAAATTTGGAGCAGTTTGGATCAATTTTTTGTTATTAGGTATCCATTGATTCCTTATCTGTTTTACTTCCTCTACAACTTTGCTAGTTATGTTTGTAGGATCTAGTGCTCCTAACTGCCTCAACCTGGTATGTAACTCTGCCTGCTTCTCCAACACTTTTGCAGCCTTATTAGTGAACATTTTAACTTATGCGTATATTTGGATTATATAATGATAATAATAAAATATGAAGTACTTATGACTATTTTAATTAATATCTTATCTGATGATCCTGTTCGCTGCTGCTTGTCCGCCAATGGGTAGAGTTCGCCGTTTTTTTTTCTGGCTACGCGCCTGGTTTACATACATATATTGTATGTATGTTCGTGCAACTACAAACAAATTTGGTGCAAACAAATAAGACTTGTACCGTTGTATCATACTGATAGTGTTTTCTCGTAGTTTTTATTTATATTATTAACAAGACAAATTCGTTCACACTATTACAATAAAAACTTTCTTTATTGCGAGATAGAAATTAGAAGCAAAAAAAAAAAATTTCGCCCCTGCTAGGATTTGAACCTCTATACATTTTATACATATATGCAAATTAAAAAAAATAAGAAATATCCGCTAGCTAAAAAAGCTAAAAAAAAAAATTTTAAAAAGACACCGAAAACAAATATTGACATATATTTGTATGTATACCATTGCATTTCTGTTCCAATTCCAAATTGCCATACAAACCACTCTATCCAGTTCGCGACACAAAGAGAGCCAACGAAAATTATCGATGCGTGCGCTTGCTTGTGTGAGTAAGTTGCTTTACACTGCGCAAATTTCATGTGACGAAAGCAAGAAAAATTAAAAGTGCGATGGAAAACCAATAATTTCGAATTAATACATTTTTTGAAAGTCAACTATATGCTTTACTTCTTATCTTATCTGTTAGACTGTTTCGAATAGAATACTCAATTAAAAATATTAGTTCATAATATTTTTGCAAAAGTTGCCAGTTACATGAAAAGCATTCATTTTTTTATGTGTAGCGATAGAGCAAAGCGACATAGATGTGCTGAGGGCAACTAAATCCACCCTCATCCTCTGTGTGAGGACTTCGGCAGCCGTTCGGTAACACGCATACGAGGTGCCGAACGTGTTCTTCCCCCGGGGGATATGAGTGCCGGGATCTGCTCTAGTCGTTTCATGGCAATGCCAACCAAGCAACGCTAATAATCCGATATTTATCGGAGTCGGATCGGATGAATAATAAGGGAGCTGGAAAAAACAGCATCTTGAGCAATCTTCGGGATCGCATGGCTTTTCCCACCGGAAACAACAACACCAATTGCAATTCTCATTCCAACAAGTATAATGAAAATATGAATAGCAATTCATTAATGACCAGGAACCGCAGTCCACCTATGGCTGTGCAATCTATTAACCGAAATTCCAACTTCAACGACAATCGAAACTTTGCTAATAGAAATCAGCAAAAACCGTCGCCATTACCTTTCAATTCCGGCGTCAACATGTGAAATGATTGCAGCGGAAATCGATCCAATGATCGGGATATGGGTTGCCGCTACAATGTTGGTAACATTGGCAACTTCGGCCAGCAGCAAATGCAGGGTGATCGTTACGGCCAGAATAATAATTACAACAGTTCCAACAGTATGAATCAAAATCAAGGAGGACAGTGTCCCCCCTTTATGCATTCTGATGATATATTTCCACCTCGCGGTGGACGATCAGTCAATATGAATTCTCGGCAAGATGTAGTTATGTTTAACCAAGGCGGAGGCAACTTTGGCAATGAGGGATTCCAGGGAAATATGATGTACCGTGAAAATGAACGTAACATGGGTCGTAATAGCAGTGGAAATGTTGGCCAATCAATCGGGCCAAACAATTGGCGGCAACCCTCGATGGGAAATTTTAATCTACAAAGAGCGAATATGAATTCCAATAAAAACTGTTGTCTTCAATCTTCAGACGCGTGGCGTGCCAGTCAAAGGGATTATAATGACAATTCAAATCAATCTCCAAATAGAGCCGCCGCGTACAATAAACCGGCCACACCATTAAATAATAAGAGAAATAACCAGCAGGCTAATGTACGTGGCGGACCAAGAGCTGGGAATCTCACACTGGAATATACATAAAAAACAAAATTCTAGAAATCTTAGATGATTATGGAATATCATTAGATCAAATCTACAGGTAAAAATTTAACTATATACAATTTGTAATATATGTCACTTGTTTAAGAATAAACACCGTGTCCATCTGAAGCGGCTTCACCAAATCAGATGCATTAAAGAAAATGTAATACAAATGTACTTGTGTCACAAACAACTAACATAGCATATGACTAGAATTACAATCAGCCACACGCGTTGTGGGAAAAAACACTTGTAATTGTAAACTAACCCAAAACGATCACAACGGCAGGATTTCAAGTGGCCGACGCCGTGCCCAAAGTAATAATAATTTTTCAAACCCCGAATACGTGGGTGTGACTCGCACTAGAATAAGATCTCCTAAGAACAATTGTGACCTCCTAGAGCCTAAGATTCCCTATATAAACTCCGTTCTTTAGTAAATAAAATCGGTTCATATTTTGAATTCAACGAATGAAGATTGGGTTATTTTCCTTCTCTCCGGGATTCCCTATTCATTTTGGTCCTTCGATAAAAAGGAACTCTCTAGTTTTCCCCCACCAGTGGTAAGAGACTCAGAGATTGAATCAGCTCCTTAAAGACTGGATTCTTATGCAAGTGTAAATGCTAAGATCAGCTAAAGGTAGCAAAATGAAATAACTCTTGTTTTCCCCCCACCAGTGGTAAGAAACAGAGTTTAATATAAAAGCAAAATATTGCTTAATAAATAAAAAGTGGGTGCGTCCGAATTTAAAGGCAGTTTGGCTAGTGGAGCAACTGTAGTAATTTCGGCGACGGGAGTGTATTTGTGCGTGGCGTATTCGAAGCCCTAATATCGAAAGTTAAAATAAAATTTTTTTTTGTTGTATATATATACACATTGAGTTGCAAGTAGGCAACAAAGAAGCAGCAGAGCAACAAGATAGTTGTACTTGCCCCCGGTACGCATTTGACAAAAGATGCAAAATTTAAAAATGCTATGGATGATTTAGGGTTCGATGTCCAGAATTCAGTATCAGTGTTAGAAATGAAAATGAACGATCAGAAAAATTTAAAAGTTGAGAATGTTACCCTGAGAAGGGAACTACCGGTGTTGCCGAAAATTCAGGTACCCACATTTTCTGGAGAGCCTAGAGAATGGGACCTGTTTGTGGAATTGTTTGGGGAATTAATTGAAAAAAGAGAGGATTTGAGCCCTACTCTTAAGTTTAATTATTTGAAATCCGCATTAAAGGGCGAAGCGAGGAGCATGGTAGCTCATTTATTGTCAGGTTCAGCTAACAGTTATAGTGCCGCTTGGGAACTGTTGACCAAGCGGTATGAAAATAATCGGAGGGTATTTTCCGAACAATTAAATCGGATCGTTGATCTACCGATGATCAACAATGAATCCGCAAAGAGTGTAAAAGGAGTGATTGACATAATTAATGAGTCAGTGCACTTAATTAAAATTAAAGCAAATTTGTCCGACGAAGTTGACGTAATATGCGCACAACTCGTACTTAGGAAATTTGACAGGGAGGCTCTACAATTGAATGAGAGTCAGATTAGGAAAACAAGGCAGATACAAATGCTTTCTGATGTCATGGAATACTTGGAGCAAAGATATTGTTCGCTAAGTGCCATGAAGAAAGACGAGAAAAACCCGAAAAAAGTGGTTTCATATGGGGTTTTTGAAAATAAATGTCCGATTTGCAAAGTTGCCGGACATAAAGCGTATAAGTGCTATAAATTTAAAGGTTTGACACCTATGGAAAGGTATGAAACGGCCAAAAAAGGGCAGCTGTGCACACGATGCTTGAACCATTCAAGCAATAAAGAATGCACTAATGAGATGGTCTGTTCATTGTGCAGTAAAGGACACCATACTCTACTCCATTTTGAAGAAATACAGGAGTGAGTTAATACTTGTATAACGGCTCAACCCACACTGTTGGCCACAGCCCTAATACAAGTAAAAAATGTAAATGGAGGATATAAGACTCTAAGAGCCCTAATTGATAATGGTTCACAGAGCACAATTTTGTCTGAAGAGGCAGCTCAAATATTAAAATTACCGAAAATTAAACGACATACAGAAATAAAGGGCGTGTCCTCAATAAATGCAAAAAAATCAAAATATAAGGTAAAAATAGATGTGAAGACGCGAAATCCTTGGATAAGTCATCTTAAGGTTGAGGCGATTGTGTTGCCAAAGTTAATGAAAGCTCTTCCATTAAAAACGGTAGACGTGGATATGTCAAAATGGCAATCCTACGTATTAGCTGATCCTACTTTTAATAAACCTGGTAAGGTTGATATAATAATGGGGGTGAACGTATATACCCAAATCTTAAAAAGGGGAGTTACAAAGGTTGATGGCCTACTAGGCCAAAATACTCAATTTGGTTGGATCGTCTCGGGATGCACCAAATCGAAAAGTAATAAATCGGTAGTGGCAACAACAATAGATGTCACAGGTATGCAACAGCGTTGGGAGAACAAAGGTAAACGTAAAAATAAATACAATACAAAACAAACTTAAAAACAAAATTCAAGAAATAAGTCAGCATTTGACTCCTCCAGCAGGAGGTAAGATAAAACCTGAGGTAAAAGAAATAATTTCGCAAAGTAATAAAGAAATAAATTTATGCCCCCCGGCAGGACCTCATTTTGGAGGTACAGTGAAAACTAGTATGAAAGAAAAGGTATATATACAAAATAAGAATATTGAAATGGCAATGGTTGAATTAAATAATGATTATAAAAAAAATAATGTCAAAATAGATTCCGGTAATAAATTGTCCGAATCTGCATTACAAAAAGGGCGGACAAGGCAAAATATTTATATAAGGACAACATCTAAGAATAAACAAAATAACAACTCAAATTTTAGCTATCAGCAATATATAAAAAAAAGTGGAGCAAAGAGCAGATTGGAACAAGTCGAAAAGTAAAAGTAGTTATTTTTTAAATTTTCCAATATATAAAAAGGCTAGAAGTCAACATAGTAATGCACATCAGCAGTGGGTAGATATCCCGAAACAAAAATTGTTAAGCATTGGGCGATATTAGTAATATGCCAAATATAAAATAATATGAAATCCAGTAGAAGCCAATTTAGTAAACTATACAGCGGAATTGGTAAGAATAGGAAGTCAGTTACAATCGGTAAAGGAACATCAGATTAACTAGGTTTTGATCGTCCATCATGTAACTTTTCATGCTTAACAATAGTTATCTTACTAATGATAATATTAATAATAATAATTTGTTTAAGACAACTTAATAAAAATAAAAGAATCCCAATCGCCCCATTTGGTGGCCCCGCGCAGAATGTTTAAGAATAAACACCGTGTCCATCTGAAGCGGCTTCACCAAATCAGATGCATTAAAGAAAATGTAATACAAATGTACTTGTGTCACAAACAACTAACATAGCATATCACTAGAATTACAATCAGCAACACGCGTTGTGGGAAAAAAACACTTGTAATTGTAATCTAACCCAAAACGATAACAACGGCAGGATGTCAAGTGGCCGACGCCGTGCCCAAAGTAATAATAATTTTTCAACCCCCGAATACGTGGGTGTGACTCGCACTAGAATAAGATCTCCTAAGAACAATTGTGACCTCCTAGAGCCTAAGATTCCCTATATAAACTCCGTTCTTTAGTAAATAAAATCAGTTCCCTAATCCCTATTCATCACTTTTTAAAGAATTTTCATATTCATGCACACAGCATTACATCGGCTATGGGGGAAACATGATAAAAAGCCGTCCAAGTGTTAAATGAAGCCACAGAGGAATCCCTTTTTCAAGATGACACAGAAACTGAGAATGTTCTGAATGAACTGGACACTATTGAACTTGCTAATATACACCTTGTGAGATGTACAGCATACACTCTGCAACTCTGCGTATTCGATGTGAACAAGCCGATAAAATAAGTTCCTGTCGCACATTATGCAAATCGCTGAGCACAGAAACATTTAGTTAAGTAATAATTAGTTATTTATATATATACATACTATTTATAAAATCTATGAAGACGTATCTTAATTGAAAACAAAAGAACCATACCATCGCTCGACGTTGTTACAAGGTGGAATTCAACCTATTTAATCCTAAAAAAAACTAGTGGACGTAAAGGATTTCTTGGCCACGCAGTCTTGTATTTGTGTAGATGCCGATTGGGATTGGATGGAGACGTACATTGACGCTTTCAGTGACACATACCAGGCAACTATAAAGGTACAAGACAAAAATTTAGTTTATAGTGAGTTCTGGATGGAACTAAAATAGAAATGCGAGAATAGCCATAATTTGATTAAAAAAAAAACTATCGGCACAGATAAAAATAAGGGAAAGCAAATTATTAGAAAATGAAGCTTTGTTGGCAGCCATTTACTTGGATCCTCGAGTAAATTGCATGTTGACGAACTATCAGAAATCGTTAGCAAAGGTTAAATTAAAATAAAAATGAAGTAAGTAAGTCGTCTCGCCGACTTGGATATACCATACACCAGTAAAACAAATATTTTAAATTTATAATAACCAATGGATTTTCGTATTTTTAAAAAAATCTGTTTGCATGCTTTTTAGAAGCATATCTTAGTATTTCGCTCACTCAAGCATTCGAGCACCCTAGCGCCCCCACCAGCCAACGGCCAACTCCGGCCATATGGAAAAACGTTCATATGCATAACTTGGCTATTTTTATTCCGATTTTGATCAAATTTGGTATTTTGCTTGATATTAGTATCAAATTTAAGTGTGCTAAATTTGATCGCACAAGGTTGAAAATTACGGGAGATAATCGAGTTTTTTCAAATTACAGGGGCGGAAAGAGGCGTGGCAAAATCTTTACACATCAAAAATGTGCGCAATTACTAAGCAAATATTCATACCAAATTTTGTGTCTCTAGCTAGAATAGTTTTTGAGAAAATCGGTTTTATTTAATTTGCGGGGGCGGTAGGGGGCGTGGCAAAAATTTGAAACAAACTCGATAAGCGTACATATGACACGAGTCTACATACCAAATTTGGTGGCTCTAGCTCTTATAGTCTCCGAGATCTAGGTGTTCATACAGACGGACGGACGGACGGACGGACGGACGGACAGACGGACATGGCTAGTTCGTCTCGGCTGTTGATGCTGATCAAGAATATATATACTTTATGGGGTCGGAAAAGCTTCCTTCTGCCTGTTACATACATTTTAGCGACTTTAATATACCATTTTCACCCTATGGGTGTATGGTATAAAAATATCAAAGAAGCTAACTTCGGCTATGCCGAAGTTTATATACCCTTGCAGTATACTTGGCAATAATATTTTTCCTTTTTGAAATTTCTTTCCCTGCAACTCAATTCATCAATACACAAACAAAATATTATTTCTCTTTTTACCACAAGTTTTTCTTCTTCCATCATTTTCTAAGCAAAGCACGGCACGCATACACATACAGTTCATGTAGCGTTGCGTCTGTGTGTGTATGCGTGTGCTCTGTTGATTTGATGATGGCAGTAGTAGGCAGCAAGCAGCGCTGCCGGCAGCGTTTGAACCGATTTATATTGACTGTAACTTGTGTTCTATTTATCGGATCAGATTCAAATTTTGGGATCTGAGATTTTATATCTATTACTATCATATTGGTAAATTTCATGGGGATACTCCAATTTTTGCAAAAATGTTTCTTCTAGAGCTATATGATATAGTGGTCCGATCCCAAAGATTTTCATACTTTATCTCACCCGGGTAAAAAAAGCTCCCAAAAAAAATTTCATCCCGATAGCTCTTAAGATGGCTGAGTAAAACGCGTACGCACCGACGGACAGACGGTCAGACGGACAGACGGACATGGCTATATCGACTTAGCTTCTCATGCTGATCAAGAATATATATACTGTATGGGGTCGGAAACGTCTCCTTCTGTGCGTTACAAACATCTGACCAATTTTATAATACCCTCTGCAAGGGTATAAAAATTGTTTTTCGCATATTTGAGTTGTAACAAGTAAGCTGTATGTCGTAGAATTTTGAAATTGGTCCCTGTTTTGTTTATGTTGTAATTTTGAGAAACTATGTTAATAATTAAAACTGTCTTCGTCAAAAAGTAATACTTGTTCTAAACTAAAATCCAAAAAAACACTTCATACTTATCATTGCTTTATTATTAAGGGCTTTATATTAAGTGAACGAAGAAGTTCGATTATTCAGAAAATCTGAACGCTTTACCTGTCATTAAGCTGAACACATAATGTATGAAAAATATTACTAAAAATATATGTATGAATAGTTTAAACTCTTTTGTTAACTAACTATAGCTATAAATGGAATATGAAATCAAAATGGAATAAAATATACTTTCTAAAAAAAATATGAAAAAAAGACCAAAAACTTTGAAAATAAATTTAGGTTGAAATTTAAATTGAAAAAATCAAAAAAATCCATAAGGAAGTGCTCAAACTAGGTTGTTTAAACCTAGAGCATTGCTTTTTGCCATATCTACCAAACTCTCTCAATTTAAGCACCGAACAAGTTGTGCATAGTGTCATATCACTTTGGGCGATATGCCGGGAATGCCTTATGATACGATGAAGTCGATCGTCACCCTGATGAATACCACATTTTTGGAGAATCTTAAGTCGGAAACGGACCTAGAGACCGTTCAGGACACTATAAGTAGTATGGGTGAAATATAATGAAATCGTAAATAATGTGAAGGCAACAGATGAAGAGAAACCGAAACCTGAAGATAAAGAAGCTGATGCCAAGACTGCGGCTACCAATGAGGAGGGAAACACCAAGGCCTTTAATAATCCATGCTTCCATTGGTTGGCCTTTAGGGAACTAGAAACTATCAGTGAATTCGCTTGATCGTTAGTGACAAAACTTATGCAATGAAGAAACAAAATTTTTACTTAAAAAAATGGTTCGTGTTCGTGGAGGGGCGGAAGGATCCAAATAAAAATACCAGACTTAGACTCGGACACTCCAAAATAAGCCACATACACTACATCGATCGATCTTCCCCCACATACCCCTTTTGCAACGACACCATATCAATCGAACACATTCTCAGCAAATGCAATACCCTAAATCAGGGCCCGGCACAAATAGAGCCAACGAAAATTTTCGTTGTATGTGTGCGCTTGCTTGTGTGCGTAAGTTGCTTTACACTGCGCAAATTGCATGTGACGAAAGAAGCAAAAATTAAAATAAAATAAATTTCGAATTAATACATTTTTTGAAACTCAACTATTTGCTTTACTTCTATATTATTTGTATAACTTTTTATCCGAAGGAGATCTTCTAAATAGTTATCTGTTAGACTGTTTCGAATAGAATATTGCAAAAGTTGCCATTTACATTAAAAGAATGAAGGAAATAATTTTTTCATGTGTAGCGATCGAGCAAAGCGACATAGATGTGCTCGCGTCGAAATGCTGAGGGCAACTAAATCCACCCTCATCCTCTGTGTGAGGACTTCGGGCTACCGAACGGCTGTTCGGTTACACGCATACGAAGTGCCGAACGTGTTCGTCCCCCGGGGGATATGAGTGCCGGGATTTAGGGAATGGGTTGGCACAAAGAGAGCCAACGCAAACTGTCAATGTATGTGTGTGTTTTACACTGCGAGAAAAGAAAAGTGAACAAATATTGCCTCAATCATTTAGACGAGCGGAATCGACGATCCGCTGCAAGAAAATAAAAAAGAAAACAACCCCTAAATTAATTTTTCCATGTGCATATTTTCAACAAAGCGGCACAGATCCATTCGCGCCGAAATGCTGTATGCGACTATAATTCAGATTTTACGATCTCGAGTGCAATTCGGGTTGACTTCGGCATACACACAGATAGAAAAACGAGCAATTGCCGAACAAAAGTGCCCGCACGGGCTATGGGTGTCTATCCCTGCCCTAAATCCTCAAAACAAGCAATATTTAAAAACACCAACCCATGATGAAATAACATAAGGTGGTCCCGTCGGCAAGAGACATACACTTAAGGTATGCTTGCAATAAGTGCGAGTGAAAGGAATAGTATTCTGAGTGTCTATTGAGGGTGAGCGAGACGGTGATGTGAGTGAGCAAACGTGCACTGAAGTTAAGTGTATACTTCGGTAAGCTTCGGCTTCCGACGAGACCACCTTATGTTATTTCATCATGCACCAACCCTCTCCAATGCTTAGCACAAACACACAAACATTCTAAAATACTTAAAAACAACAAATTTATATCACTACATTTAAGTACTTCCAATTTAATCTAAATAAATTGTATATATGTAAATACAACATTTCGTACTATTCAGAGATCTTACACATAAACACACACAAATCTAGAGCTGAATGCCTTTGCTGCCATAGCCACGTAATAAGCTAGCTTATAATTTTATATTATTAAGTTAGATCTTAAATAAATAAATATCAAAGAAGCTAACTTCGGCTGTGCCGAAGTTTCTATACACTTGCAGTCCATGGCCATAATATTTTCAAATGTTCCAAACTCTTTTCCTGTATCTCAATTCATTAATGCACAGAACCTTTCAAATATCATTTCAATTTCTTCTTCTTCTTCCCCATCCCCTTTTACACGCATGAAGCGATTCGCACGCATACACATATAGTTTATGTAGCGTTGCGTCTGTATGTGTGCATGCGTGTGATCTGTTGATTTGATGATGACGTAGGAGGCAGCAAGCCGTACCGTCTGTGCGTATGCGTTTTACTCAACCGTCTTAAAAGCTATCGGGTTGAAATTTTTTTCTTGCTTTTTATTACCATAGACAGATCAAGTTTGAAAATCTTTAGGATCGGACCACTCTATCCTATAGTTGAATACGAAAAGTAGGTGCATATCTTATTCGCATTGTCTCTGTTTTGTCGAAAATCAAAAATTTTGGTCGAGTGAGCTATTGAAATGCGGTGTTGTACAACTTCACGTCACACACACACTACGAAGCCAGAGCATGTATCGACGAGAGTACACATACATAGACAGAACGAAATCACAAACGACATAGGCCTGCCTTCGTCGTTCTGTAGTCTGTGCTACACTAAATTATTTTCATAGCTGCTTGGCCCTCTCCCCACTTTCCGCTCCATTGAGAGTACGAACGTTCGGGTTTTTGCCGAAGTTCTCTGTGGTTCCATGACTAAGCTAGCGTTTGCAATCAAAAAATCATGCGTTTGTCCCATATATGTGTTGTATGGTTAGGGGTGATAGTAATTGTAGAAAAACATCTGATCCCAAATTTCCAATCCCCCATTCAAGATTGAATGCCAGAATCATGAATGGACTTTCTAGAATATGTGGGCAGAGTTTCATTGAGAATGTGTGAACAGTTTTCGAGAAATTTGTCTAGATTTCGACCTGTATTGAAGTTAATCAAAACTGAGTTTTAGCTAGGCTTAGTGATGGCAAAATTAATCATATGATAGACAATAATCGATTATTTTGTTTCAATTTGCGATCAAATATAATCGATCAATGACATTTGATTAATCTATTCAATAATCGATTATTCGATCAAATAATCGCTTAGGTGAGTGAATTTCAGCGCGAATTTTGCTAGCCAAGCTCATACAGCAAGCTATTTCATTACGAATTAAAAGCGAAAGAAATGGCGCCGACGCAAAGTAAAGTGTGGAAGTACTACAACAAAGTCAATAACAAAGAAGTGAAATGCAATTTGTGTGGGAAGCAATTAGAAGGAAAAGCGTTAAAAGTAATTTTAGATGTCAAAACTAGATGGAACTCAACATTTTATATGCTGGAGCGTTTTTTAAAATTAATATACTACATTGGCCAAGTAGTAGTAAACTTTGCGGAATCTCCAGAAATGATTTCAACCAAGGAAAAAAACGAAATAGTTGAAATGATTTCATTGCTTAAGCCAGTAGAGGCTATGACCACTCAAATAAGTAGTGAAAAATATGCTACATTGAGCCGATTGCTAATGAAGGTGATCTGCAATACAACCACTGGCAATAAACTGAAAACAAATTTACTGGCTCAATTTGATCGTCGTTTTGGAGCAATGGAATAGTCGTTTTTGTTGGCTGCATCAACTTTGCTGGACCCCCGCTTCAAGAGAATCCATTTTCAAGATGCTCTTGCCTTGGCTTCAGTAATGAAAAATATAAGGAGAGAATTGGCGACTATAGCCCATGCAAATGAAAGCCAAGACAGTGTTAGTGATGGCTCAGTTAGTAGTGAAGTGGAGTTCGACTTATGGGCCCACCATAAATCGTTGGCACATAAACGCCGCAACAAGGAAGCGGAGTATTCCGATGTCCAAGACGAGCTGAGCTTTTTCCTCAACTCTCCTGTTTTGGAGCTGAAGCGAACGCCTGTGAACATATGTATAAATAAACTTCTGTTCTTAAATTCTGTTTTAAATAAATAAAAATTATAATGTTTTACTACTTACAAAACAGTTTTGAGTATATATGAATAACATTTTCTGTTTTCTTTACTATTTTAGCCATAAAATATATAAGAAAATGTAAAACTCATAAAAAAGTAAAACTATGAAAATAATCGTTAAAATAATCGATTATTTTCATTTTTTGCGATTAATCGCGATTAATAATCGCAAGGAAAAAAATAATCATATGATACAATAATCGATTAATTTATTTTTTTTTGCCATCCTTAGCTAGGCTTCAGGTCAATAAATCATGTGGGTAAAGTTAGCCACACTGTTAATGCCGAGTTATCCACAACCCTCTGTTAACCCTCTGTTAAGTTTTTTGAATTTTCAATTTTCCAGCTAGTTAGTAACTATTTTAAATGAAATAAAGTTAAATAAGATAAAAAATGAATCAATCTATTGTTTTTATTCACTTTTGGGGGATTTCAAACATTCTATATATTTACAATTTGTGCATGAAAATGGGCATTTTACGGATTCGTGTAGCACTGCTCCAAAGGCACAGCTCAATGACAATGAAATGCCAGAATTTTCCCCAAATATTCATTTTTTCCCCAGTTTTCGAGAAAATTGCATTTTTGTTGACCACCCATGATTTTCCCCATACAAAAAATGCAAAAAATATGCACCAACTTTGGCGAGTTGCACAAAATTTCCAAGGGCACAGCTCAATGAAGATTGAACGCCAGAATCATGAATGGACTTTCTATAATATGTGGGCAAATTTTCATTGAGAATGTGTGAACAGTTTTCGAGAAATTTGTAAAAATACATGGGTGCCTCGGGAAAATAAATATTTTTTCAGCAAAGACAATTCGCCTCAATTCTCTTCTTCTTCCCCTTTTTATATCCCCATACAAAAAATTCAAAAAATATGCGCCAACTTTGGCGAGTTGCACAAAATTTCCAAGGGCACAGCTCAATGGACATTGAATGCCAGAATGATCATTGGACTTTCAGGAATATGTGCATAGAATTTTATTCGGAATGTGTGAAAGGTTTTCGAGAAATATGCATAAATGTAAGGGTATATATTTGTTCAGCAAAGGCAAGTTTCCGTTTAGTTTTGAATTTCGCCTTCCATAGGGTGGAATACATGGGATCAGGCACATATGGTGCCGATGAAATATTGGGTTTTGCACTGTGGTACACGTGTGGTAATAAAAACATTTTGATTTTTTCTTAGTAATTATATTAGATATATTTATGTAGGCTTTCCTTAAAAATATGAATAAACTTAATGAAATATGTAATTTTTAAATTTGTCTTTCTCATTTAAAGGAGAATTGTAGTGATGACGTACATACATGTATGTTCGTGGAACTGCAAACAAATTTGCTGTAAACAAATAAGACTTGAACCATTGTAGCATTCTGGTAGTTTATTCTCGTTGTTTATTTAAATTATTAACAAAACAAATTCATTCGCACTACTACAAAAAGAAAAAACAACTTTCTTAATTACGAGAAAGAAATTAGAAGCATAGAAAGAAATTTTGAATAAAAAAAAAACTCTCCTCCGCTAGGATTCGAACCTCTACCTATTTTATATATGCATATGAAAAAGATGCACGTAAAAATAAAAATTATAAAACCTCCACTAGGATTCGAACCCGTAAGTATTTTATATATACGTATCATATACATGCTCCCCATATACTTTTTTTGGCTTAATTTTAATTTTTTGTTTTGTAAATTTATAAATATATATGTATTGATACTGACACTATTTGACTTCTGTCATATCCTTATAATAAATTAAAAAAAAAAAAAAAGACAAAAAAAAAACCCCGTGCGGGTCCGAACATACATCCTACACACCAAGTTTACCTAATTTGGAAGAAGTCATTAGCTAACAGCACCAAGCGACTCGTTGTTGTAGGGGTTGAATAAATCTAATAAGATAATAGTAAAATATGTGTCTCACATATAAAAATACAAAAAAGGCGATGCACAGTGGTATGCGTCCAGGAAACGTCTTTCGAAATAATACTAACAAAAATGTATGTATGTTCATATGTACGCACTTCCCTATATATGCATACGTTTACAAGGCTAAATCTGATATTTACATATGTATGTATGCATCAGAGTTACCTCTAAAAAAGTATGTGTACACAAGGGCGTCGCCTAGTACTGGCATGGGGCGAGGTCTCTCTCAGAGCTTTGGATTGGCGTATATGTTAAATTGTCGGAAAAGTTGAAAACTAAAAATTTTTACATGGGTTCTAATCGTAGGAATGTCTGCCTGCGGGCGGCATGCATTTTATTTTTTTCTTTTAAATTATATCATTTTTAATACATATTTAAACATATATATATATATATGAATTACTTTGTTTATTTTATTTTTAGATTTACATGCATATGTTACATGCATATGTACATGCATATATCTAAATATTTCACACCAAATTCATGTTCTATTTGTAGGGTAAATATTTGCCCATAAATCCCCTTTGATGAGCACATGTAAATACCCCCTTAGCTACGCCCTATTCCAAACTACGATTAGA
>JAEIFP010001044.1:0-83498 GCA_018903935.1 Drosophila insularis
TAAATGCATTTTCGTATTTTTAAAAAAATCTGTTTGCATGCTTTTTACAAGCATATCTTAGTTTTTCGCTCACTCAAGCATACGAGCACCCTAGCGCCCCCACCAGCCAACGGCCAAGTTCGGCCATATGGAAAAGCGTTTATATGCATAACTTGGCTATTTTTAGTCCGATTTTGATCAAGTTTGGTGTTTTGCTGGATATTAGTATCAAATTTAAGTGTGCTAAATTTGTTTGATCAAGGTAGAAAATTATGGAGATAATCGAGTTTTTTCAAATTACGGGGGTAAAAAGGGGCGTGGCAAAATTTTTACACATTAAAAATGTGCCTATTTACTAAGCAAATATACACACCAACTATGGTGTTTCCAGTGGAGTAGTTTTTGAGAAAATCGAATTTATTTAATTTTCGGGGGCGGACATACCAAATTTGGTGGCTCTAGCTCTTATAGTCTCCGACATCTAGGTGTTCATACAGACGGACGGACGGACGGACAGACGGACATGGCTAGATAGTCTCGGCGGTTGATGCTGATCATACTTTACTTTATGGGGGTCGGAAAAGCTTCCTTCTGCCTGTTACATACATTTTGGCGACTTTAATATACCATTTCACCCTATGGGTGTATTGTATAGATACGGGAAATTTTTAAAAAAATAAGAAAAAATTTTGGAAAATTATCAAAACTTTTATTTTTTCTTGATTTGAAATTTTTTAAATTATAATGCTAAAAACAGCAATTTCATTGTGTCATTACTTTTCATTTTCAATGCCAATGAGAAAATTTTTAATTAAAATAATTTCATTAACAATATTATTTTTCATTGCTAATGAAATGACCAATGCATTTAAAAGTAATCCATTAGGAACGACTCTGCCTAAGAATGTAATTGTTAGAGATGTGGTTGTATTCCTGGAAGTTTTTACACTGAGGTGGTTGGTATTCTCCTGTGCAATAGGAGCTGAAGGTTGTGTGTGGGGTGTATGAAAACGTATGGAACAAGCACGCATCTGCCCAGAAATGTTGTACAACGAAGTGTTAATCAGATTAGGCAAATCAGCTACACACTTTGATATTGTTAAACAAACATTTTTTTAAAATTCTGTTTCTCTCTACTGTTGTTAGAAATTTTTTTTATATTAGTGGAAGAATCAGTGTCTCTTTAAATTTAAACACCGTATTCTTCTAAAGCAGCTTCACATAATCAGATGAATTAAAGAAAATATAATACAACTGTACCATTGTCATAAACAACTAACCTAGCATATGACTAAAATTTTAATTAGCCATACATGTTGTGGAAAAACGCTTGTAATTTAAAAGATTACAACAGCAGGATGTCAAGTGGTCGACGCCGTGCCTAAAATAATAATTTTTAACCAGAGATCGTGCGTTTAAGTCTTACTTGAATAAGATCTTTTAAGAACAATTGTCCCCCGCTGGAGGCTAAGATTCCCTATATAAACTCCGTACTTTGGAAATAAAATCAGTTCATATTTGGAATTTAACAAATGAAGATTGAGTTATTTTCCTTCTTCCTGGAATCCACATTCATTTTTGGTCCTTCGAGAAAAACGAGCTCTGCACTTTTTCCCCACCAGCGGTAAGAAACTCAGGGATTAAATCAGCTCCTTAAGTCAGAAGTGCCAGCTCCTTCTTAGGCAAGTGTAAATGCTAAGATCAGCTAAAGGTAGCAAAATACAATAACTCTTATTTTCCTTCACCAGTGGTGAGAGACAGTATAAAAAAAAATTTTATATATGTATATCAAGACAGTATATAAAAGACTGAAAAATTGTCAGGGAATCAGCATGGCGTTCGATGTTCAGAATACCTTTTTAGCATGTTTTTTAGAATGTTACCGTGATAGGCGAACTACCGGTGTTGCTGAAAATACGGGTACTCACATTTTATGGAGAGCCTAGAGAATGGGACCTGTTTGGAGAATTATTTACGGAATTGATTGAAAAAAGAGAGGATCTCTTAAATTCAATAATTTAAAATCCGCGTTAAAATGAGAAGCGAGGAGCATAGTAACTCATCTATTGTCAGGTTCGGCTGACAAGTATAGTGCTGTTAGGGAATTTTTAACCAAGCGGTATGAAAATAATCGGATGGTATTTTCCGATCAATTAATTTACCGATGATCAACAATGAATCCGCAAAAAGTGTAAAGGGAGTGATTGACATGATTAATGAGTCAGTACACTTAATTAAAATAAAAACAAATTTGTCCGATGAAGTTGACGTAATGTTCGTACAACACATATTTTAGAAATTTTACAGAGAGACTCTCATATAATCATATGAGAGTCAGATTAGGAAAACAAGGCAGATTCAAATGCTACCTGAAATTTTACAATACTTGGAGCAAAGATATTATAGCCAGTAAAACACGTCTTATTTTGGAGAGATTCCCATCAAAACTGAGCCGCTCTCATTCATTTTGTATTTTATTTTCTGCTTTTTGAAATAATGAGTGAGACAGCACACATCTCGCACCGTATCTCTGCATACCGAAAGTAACAATAATATATAACTTTAAACTAATTTGTACAATTTGAACTATAGCGGTAGAAAATTCGCGAGGAGCTCTAGATTCTTGCGGTTGATTTGCCGAATATTTTTTTAAGTAATTTTTTCTATTAATATTTACAATTTGATTAAATATCTTTGCAAATTAAAGTACAGCATTTCTTAAGTAGAACATAAAATAAAATCCATTTGAAAGAGACACAATAGAGGGTATGTTTAAAAGTTTATAATTCGTATTTGTTACCACTTACGTTTGAAACCATTTCCGTATAAATATCACATCACATATCACATAGTCTCTCGTTAGAGATTGAAAGAGCCATTGTATAATATAATGAAGTTTGATTTAGAATATAACTAAAAGTATTATAATGTTGTTTCCAAAAAAATTCGGATTCTGCAATGCCATGTCAACAGTGGATGCGATGGCAAAATGGTGAGCACGGCCTCATAACCAATTAAGGTTTCAAGATAGAAAGATGCGACAAGAAAAGACTAGCGGCACAGAAGACTGATGTTCAAATCTCCGGCTTTTGAACTGTGTCCGAACTTCTGTCCCCTTTGGTAATCGCTGGCATGATATCAATAAATACATAAGTCGACAAGGTTAAAACAGTGTCAGATACGACACGTGGATCCCTGGCCAGGCGGCTTACTCGTGCAAAAGCGAGAAACGCAAGTTTTGCATTGTGGCAGGCGAAAATGGCCGAGTCGAACAAGGACAGATAGACCAACATTATAATCCCGAACCTCAGAAGGTGGACGGAGAGGAAGCACGGTGCAGAAAATTTCTACATGTGCCCCCTACCCCAATTGCTTAGCGGCCGTGGACGATTACTCCAAAATACTGACCGGTGGATTGTCATGGACGGATCCAAATTTTAAGTCCCAGCGCAAGAACATTATGACATGGCCAATTTAGATTTTGTTCAGTAAGCACCCACGATTTAAAAAAAAAAGGCTAAATGCAATTTGGTCGAATTTTAAACTTTTCTAAGAATTGCGTGAAATAAATGGTCCAATTGCAAAAAAAAATATTAATTTTTTTTGTAGTCATGCAAACATGAATTCGACATCTAGACCAGTGGAAACCTGGTGGACCTGATGATACCGACGGATATAAAAAGGTGGGAAGCGATGAGCATTTTTGTCGGGGCTGCGAAATGGAAGGGGTTATTTTTATTATATATTTTCTACCCTTTTAGCATTTTGTTGTAAGGGTGTAACTCTCTATTAGGGTTGGCACAGAAATCGATAACAACCTGAAACCAACCTACATTTCCAGACATTAACAAAACATTGGACAGATACACATATTCCTTTCACACAAAAATATTAAACTTTCTTATGAAACATAAACATAACACTCTCAAAGACTCAACAACAAATATGCTGAGACAACAAAAACTCTTGGTAAACAGCTAGACGAACAGAGCCTGAGCGCACTTTTGGAGAGAAAACGTAACACAGTAGAAAGACTAACAACAACATTGCGGGAACGTCATAAGATGAAACATGAGAGACTAAACGGAACTTTGCTCTCTTTAACAACAACAGAACTGAAGATTGCTTAGTCAATGAGACAGAGGTGGAGTTCCTGCCGGATATAAAATCATTACTGGCAAATGGTCCAAAGTTTGCCTTACCCATGGAACATAAAAAATTCCCTCCCATTAAATACATTGCCGATGTACAACAATTACAGACAATGAACAACAATCTGGTTGATACACTACATAAAATGGGTTTAATTTCAAAGAATGAAAAAAACAAAATGACAACAACTACTGCGATCTCACCAATATGGAATATATGGAATACCAAAAAGACCACGTGGTATTATTATTTCCAAGCATATCAACGGATTTAGCATTGGACACAATCAGAAATAAATGGACTAAAGTACAGGAGGACACAAGGATACCAAAAGCTTTATTTATGGAAATTGTAAAACTCTGCATCCAGGAGAACAGATATTCACCCATAAGAACCAAATATTCAGCCAATAAAAGGAATGCCGATGGGATTCTCGGCCTCACCTGTCACCACCATGGATAAACTAACCAGACCAACAAGATTATTGACGAAATATGTAGATGATATTTTTTCAATTATACACCAAGATGACATCGATAAAACACTGGACACCCTAAATTCATTTGACAGGAATATAAAATTCACTATGGAGCTGGAAGACAATGGAAAACTGGCGTATTTGGACTCTATGATCATCAAACGAGGGAACGAATCAAAACTAAAATGGTATATGAAGCCAACAGCATCAGGACGAATCATCAATTTTAACTCAAAACACCCTAAGACGATGATAATAAATACAGCAAGGAGTTGTATCCAACGGATGTTAAAAAATTCGGATACTATGAAGAAACCAAGAAGGAAATAATAAATATTTTAAAATACAACGATTTTCCGGATAACTTAATCAAGACGTTATTCAAAAAACATAAATCACCTATTGACAAAACCAAAAATGAAAAGACCTACTTATCTGTCACATATATACCTAAACTAGCTGGAAGACTAGACTAGACAAAGATCAAATAAAAATAACACACAAACCTGACAGTACCCTCAAACATATATTCAATAATACAAAATCCAAGATAGAGACGACAAATAGAAGTAATGTGATATACAAAACTCCATGCAATGGACAAGAAAACATACCATGTAACAATATATACATAGGGACGACCAAATCAAAATTAAAAACTAGGATCTCACAACACAAATCCGACTATAAAATAAGACATTTTCAGACTTACCAAAAACTGCACTAAAGACACACTGTGCAACTAGTTGCCAAGCACCGAATTTTAAAGAGAAAGAAGTACTAGATGAAGTCCGGCACTACAACAAAAGGTTCACCATTGAGATGCTACACATCATCAATACTCCGAACGCCACACGACTTAACTTTAAGACTGACACCGACAATTGCGCCCACATAGACATTTACTTGTGTAGCAGGCTCTCTCTTTCTCTCTCTGTGACCACTCTGGCATATTTCTCAGGGAGCGAACTTATTATCATTATCAGAGTTATGCGAGAGTTATGACAGAGAGCAAGCGAGGCAGTCGAAGGAAAACGGTTACGCAAGGCGGTCGTGTAATTGATTCTAAGTTCACCCAAGCTAACCGTAAATAATAACTGTGTTACAAAAAGAACATTCATAAAAAAAACACTCAATTGAACTAAACTAATAAAGATACTCCCGTCATAACTTCAGAAGTGGTCCTTATCCACATACATAATGAGTGACGAAATTAATATAGCTGATTATTCAGTAGATCAATTGAAACAATGGTTGGTGGCACTAAAAATGCCATCAAGTGCTCCTAAAGCCGAACTAGTGCTCCGCTTAAACCAAATTCCGATCGAGACACGTGGCAGCGCACCACCTATGGACGACGAACAGGATTATTCAAGCCACGATCTGAATGACATAGAATTGCTTCACCCAGAGCAGTTACCCAGACAAATATCACGACGCCAGAGCGACGCCAATGATGATGACGCCTTGCAACAAGAAACGCTAAATTCACGCGAAATCTCGTCGGTTCGACGCCTGTTCGAGCAGCTTCAGTTGTTGGTTCAAGGCCATGAACAAGCTCCTAACGGATCTTCAAAAAATTCGGGTAACAGTGGCAACGCCACCACCAATGCCCATAAGTATGGCAACTCTTCCGATTACTTCGATAACGATAGTGGCGCCACCAATGACTTGAACGCTGGCAACTCCGTGATCGAAGCTCCAGGGATGGCTCTTTCGCTGGCCAAAGAAATTTTCTTTGACTTCAATGGTACCTCGTGCCCTAAGAGATGGACAGTTAATCGAGGAATATCGGCGAAGTCTATAATCTGAGCGACAACTGAATGCGTATGCTTTTTATATGTAAAATGAAGGGAAATGTACAATCATGGCTACATGCCGAACTTTCTCGAATTCGTGAGCCGGTAGCAGCTCTGTGCTAACAGCTGATTGCAGCCTTCGGTGCAAAGACGTCTAAGTCTGAGATGCGCCGTCAGTTCGAGAAACGCAAATGGCAACCAAGCGAAAGATTTGCCATATACATGGAGGATAAGCTAATGCTAGCTAATCAAGTCGACATCGACTACGAGGAACTTTTGGATCAGGTCATCGAAGGTATCCCGGACAAAGGTCTGCGCACACAAGCGCGCATCCAATGCTTCACCAGTCCTAGACAAATGTTAAAGGCATTTGCTGGGGTACACCTTGATGTCGCTCAGCAAACTACAAAGGACATAAACACGGGCCATCAGACGTCATTAGTTACGTTGCCGCAATTGTAACATTAAAGGACATTTGTAGAGGGATTGCAACAAGCCGATTCGAGCCCGTGGCTCGTGTTATGTTTGCGGTCCAATGGAACACTGGGCAGCCAAATGGCCGGCCAAGATGCGCTATTCGAATAAAGACGACTTTCCAGAACCTGGCGGAATAGCCAAAAAGGCCGAATCAGCCAGGAGCAGCGGCCCAAATGCTGACGACCACGCAAGCAAAAGTCGCCTCCTTACAACCCAGCACAACAACAATTATGTAAGAAGATTCAAGATAAATTTTGTAGACATTCCTTATCATTCCATTATTGTAGCGTGCCTCGTAGACTCGGGGAGTCCAATCTCTATAATTAAGAAGAAGTTCCTGCCCGTCGAAGCGGAAATATCTTCAGTCGATACACCCTATCACGGCATTAATGAAAGCCAGCTAATTATTTTTGTAAAAACATTATGTTACATTATGAAATGTTTAAGGTATGTGAACATGTTAATGTACACAAAGATGTTAGCGACAAATTTATTAATGAATATGAACATTTGAATGAACACATGAATGTAAATGAAAAAATTTTTAAGGATAATGAAACAAAAATTACAAGAAAAGAAGTGCTGACAAAAACACCAAAATTGATCACAAACCACAAGATTCACTAACAAAAGAAACTTTCATAGGAGAAACCAGAAAACAACTAGGAAACAATGAAGAGAAATTGGTAGAGGGTTTTGACAAGAGCATGCTAAAGATCTGCCTTATTAACAAAGACGATTCAGAATCAGAATATGTGATTAGTAAGGATATCGAGTATAAAACGTGTCGCCAATTTTAGCAATTAGTTAGAAACAAGTATATTGATGCCCATAGGCCAGAAACACCAGATATCAAGTGCTCGATGAAGCTAAGCTTACAGAATTCTAAACCGTTTAGTTGTGCACCTAGGCGATTAGCATATACAGAGAAGGAAAAGCTACAACTTTTGCTGGATGAATACCTGAAAGAAGGAATTATTTGGCCAAGCGATTCCGAATACACGTCACCCATTGTGTCAGTAAAGAAAAAAAAATCGTGATATATGTACGTTTATGCATAGACTTTAGAAAATTAAATAAGGTTATTGTTAAAGACAATTACCCCCTACCACTAATTGACGACTTATTGGACAGACTAGTAAACAAACGGGTCTAGATTTGAAGAACGGATATTTTCATGTCTTTGTTGACGAAGAGTCAGTCAAATACACATCCTTCATTACACCACTTGGAGAATATGAGTTTTTAAGAATGCCTATGGGGATAAAAAACGCATCACATGTATTTCAAAGATTTATTAACCGAATTTTTGAAGATATGATTCGAAAGGGAGAAGTCCTCGTTTGCATGGACGACATCATGATAGCTAGTGGGAATATAAAGGATCATATGCAAACGTTAGAAGAAGTTTTTGAAAGATTAGTTCAGAACAAATTGAGATTGCGAATGGATAAGTGCGAATTTTTTATGTCAAGCATAAAGTACCTGGGCTACAAAATTACGGAGAATGGAATTAGTGCAGGTGATACGGGCTTAGATGCAGTTAAAAATTTCCCAATACCAGACAAAATACACGCGGTCAAGAGTTTTTTAGGATTATGCTCATACTTTCGAAGATTTATAAAAGATTTCTCAATAATAGCCAAGCCTTTATATGATTTAATGAAAAAAGATAGAGTTTAAATTTGGAAAGATTGACCTAGACTGTTTCTTAATGCTTAAGCAGAAACTTATTGAGGCACCTGTATTGGCAATTTACGATCATAGAGACGAAACAGAACTGCATTGCAATGCAAGCGCTTTGGGTTTTGGCGCAGCTTTATTACAGAAGAAAGCGGATAGCAACTGGCATCCGATATTTTATTTTTCCAAAAGAACGAGCGAAGTTGAGTCGAAATATCATAGTTTCGAATTGGAAACGCTAGCAATTGTATATGCCTTGCGTAGATTCACAATATATGTTCAAGGGAAACGTTTTTAAATTTTAACAGACTGCAACTACTTAACGCTTACTTTAAACAAAGTAGAATTAAACCCCAGAATAGCAAGATGGGCGCCAGAGCTCCAAGACTATGACTACGAACAAATGCAGCATGTGGAAGCTTTAAGTAGATGCGCCAATGTTATGTTGATAGAGCCCAACAGTTTCGAGAATAATTTAATTATTTGCCAGGGGAAAGATCTAGAGCTGCAGGAAATTAAGAAAATGTTAGAGAATTCAGAGCACAAATGGTATGAGATGAGAAACGGGGTTGTTTTTAGAAATACGAATGATAAAAGAATTCTTTTTAATGTTCCAAAAGGTATGGAGAATCATGTCCTATATAAGTACCACGATGAATTGGGTCACGTAGGTAGGGTTAAAATATTAGATGCAATAGGGAAAAGTTACTGGTTCCCAAATCTTAAAGATAAGGCGACAAAACACATACAAAACTGTTTACCATGCGTAGCTTTCTCTCCCAAATGCGGCAAAGGGGAAGGGTTTTTAAACAGAATCCCAAAAGGGGACAAACCATTTGACTTAGTCCATATTGACCATTACGGTCCGATTGAAGCAGGAAGAACAAAGAAACATATATTCGCAGTTGTGGACGGGCTTACAAAGTTCGTCAGACTATATACGACGAAGACAACGAGTACCAAAGAGGTGATAGAAGCATTAAAAACATATTTCAGGAGTTACAGTAGGCCGAGATGTATACATAGTTCCCGATAGGGGTAGTTGTTTCACTTCATCAGAATTCGAGGCGTGCAACATGTGAAAATAGCGACAGGATCCCCGCAAGCCAACGGGCAAGTAGAAAGGCTAAACCGAAGTATGGGACCTATGATAGCAAAGCTAGTAGAACCAGACAAGGGAAATCATTGGGACACAGTTGTCGAGGATGTAGAACACGCACTAAACAACACCTTTCACAGAAGCATCAATACCCCAGCATAATGTTATTTGGAAAAGCTCAAAGAGGAAACGTTATAGACGAATTTAGAGAAAAGATTGAAGAATTGGATATTACAGACAGCCCAATAGATTTAGAAGAGATAAAAAGATTAGGAGCTTCACACATTCGTCGATCACAAGAATATAACGAAGGGCTCTACAACAGCAAAAGAACTTCAGCAAGAGAGTATAAAGAAGGCGACTATGTTATGGTTAAGAACTTTGACAGCACAGCAGGTATATCTCGTAAGCTTATCCCAAAAAGCAAGGGACAATACGTCATACAAAAAGTTCTAAGGAATGATAGGTTTTTATTAAAAGATGTAGAAGGATTCCAACTTTCCAGAAACCCATATCAAGGAGTATGGAGTGGACGAAACATAAAACCATGGATAGGAGATGTATAAAAGAAATAACATAAGTATATTTTATGATAGTATATGTTAAATTTTAAGCTTGAATTTTATAGTGTATATAAGATTGAATTGTATAGTGTATATGAACAGTAAGATCAGGAGATCTTATATTGTCAGGACGGCCGAGTTGTAGCAGGCTCTCTCTCTATCTCTCTCTCTATGTGACCACTCTGGCATATTTCTCAGAGAGCGAACGATTATCAGATCTGCGAGAGTTATGACAGAGAGCAAGCGAGGCAGTCGAAGGAAAACGGTTACGCAAGACGGTCGTAAACCTAACCGTAAATAATAACTGTGTTACAAAACGAAAAGAACGAACATTCATAAAAAAAACCCTCAATTGAACTAAACTAATAAAGATACTTGAAGCTAAACTCTTAGTTACATCCTGTCATACTTGACAAAAATTTGTTCTCAACTCCACGTCGAACGGTGCTAACGTGTTAAATAATGTATGTTACAATTTAGTTAAATGTCACATAATTGTAAAATGTTCTTTGTTTCTTGTAGTTGCCCTGAAGACGGTTGCCGATGCGCAACCGAAATATGTCGGTACAAAAATAAAATTAGAAACTGGGTTTTTTTATTTTGATTAAGTCAGATGACTAAAAGATAATCAATTATAATTAACTACAGCAAATTACGATCTAAATGTGATAAAATAGAGGTTTTTAGAAAAGAAAGAGAGGCTTCAATCAGAGCATAGAACTGGAAAAGGTTTAGGAAAAACATAGTTAGAGATAAAGCGTTTTAAAGATAGAGGAATAAAATTTCTGGTAGGTCTAAAGGGTACTGATAGATTTGACTGGTTCAATAGCTCATTAGAGTCTATTTTACCTATTATAAGTTTGTGTTCAACGCGTAGATGCAGCAATACTGTACAAATATATATATATATATATATTGATTGATTAAAAAAGAAGCCTACTGGAGTACGCAATTGACATTGCGATCCCAATTTAGATCGCGAAGACCAAAAAGCAGAAATTGCTTTTGAACTGATTCATTTTTACTTTGGTGCGACTCATATTGAAGTGACCATATGCAAGATCCGTACTCTAGGATAGGATGGGCAACACAGGATTTTGGTCGTGTACGGATTGTAAACGACAAACCTAAGAACACTCATAGCTTTACTACTGTTAAGTAGAAATATGAGGCAGTCTAATATAAGATAATAAATTGTAAGATATAACATAAAACTAATTTGTAAGAAAGAAAAAAGAAAGATATACTAAAGCTTAACCTATTGCACTGGTGGGAAGTGTAGGATATACTTAATACTAATACATATTGCTACAATACGGCCATTCTGACAGTAAGGATCACCCGATCCTAGTCTTTTTTATGACGACCTTTGCTTCTCATATTATAGGTGTGTGTACTGTTGTCATTCTTAGTGTTTTTCAATTTACTTGTTATTTTGCTTCACTTACTAATTTTTTTTCTAACATAATTTTCAATTACATTTAGGTTTGTAATTAATTTTATCTATCTTTACATTTAGGTTTGTATCTACTTTTTTCTGTTCATTCGTATTTTCATTTTGCCTTACATTTAGGTTTGTATTTACTTTTATCTGTTTATTACTATCGTAGGGAATCTTTGACTACAGGAATCCCTCTACGTCGTCGATCATTTTCGAGACATCTAACGATTTTAAAAGGTTTTTGAATCTCGGCACTAATTTGTGAGTTTCGAAATTTTTCACTACTATATAGTCACCTGGCTTAAAAACGTTTGGCCCTAGTCGTTTTCGATTCGCTAAATATTCATTGTACTTTTGAAGTTTGTTTTCTTTTTCTTAAGCTTTTGGTCGTATTGATTCTAAATTGCGTTCCGCAGACCTTTCATCTGTCGTTCTTTTTGGCCGACGCCAAATAGCACAACACTTGGGTGCTGGTCTAATGAGCTATGAATAGTGTTATTCATGGTAATCTCTACCATCTCTATGGCCTGACAAAAGCTAATATTTTTTTCTGACGCTATTAATTGTCCCAACATAGGACCTAAATTTCTATTTATTCTTTCAACCTGTATGGCCTAACTCATTACGATACTTAAACAGGACATGGGCTTCCATAATCCAAGTTTTTTATAAATTGATTCGTTGCGCATTTCATACGAACTGCGTACAGACTTTTCTCTGTGTCTTCAATTTTAAAATTTCTTCATCTTGGTTCTGACATACTACTAAGTTATCTTCGAATGAGTTAGTTTCCATATATTATTTTATTCAAACCAAAACTCATTTGAAGCGTAGTCTTTTTTAATTAAACTACCTGTGCTTCCCGAGTCTGAACTTTTATTATTATTATATTAACCAAACTTACTGATACTGCCACGGGCTTCTTATTATTCTCTTATTTAGGCTGCAATTTTCCACTCGGTTGTCCATTTCACCACATCCAAAACAAGCAGCAGTTGCTCGATTTGAATTGTTACAATCGGCTGCTATGTGACCCACACAGTTCCAGTTATAGCACCTGAATGTTGGCTTCTCCTTTGCGGAAAAAATTGACAGAGATTCAGGTTTTTCCCGCTGCAGCATTATGATGACAAATGCTGCCAACACATCTTGATTAGACCCAAAACGTTGCATACAAGCCGGCCACCACCGGCCAGGTCAACTTCGTAATTGAAGTCCGGTTCGCCGATGTACAATTTGCATGCTTCATACTCTCGACGAATCATCACATTACTATTCCTGGACCCGTAGACTTTTCCCATGGCATCGAAAATGGTTTCTATAGGCTGACTCAAGCATTGAGTGTCTCCACTCCAAGGCTTTGCCCGTTAGTTTGCCAAAGACCAGTAAACGTAAATTATTTTCGCTCAAGTGGAATGATCTTTTCAACCATACACATTTCTATTAACGACAAAATCGGGTAAACAATCTTTGATATCTTTGGCCAAGATCTGGTCGCTTGTCTTCACCTTCGTCAGCCAGCTGCTTTGCGAGCAGCTCATTTGTTGCTGTATCTTCTCTCTTGTTACGCTCTTCATTGGACTTCTCATTTATGGATTTGTCCTCTGCGTTGTTACTCTCTTCATTTGACTTCTCATTTATTGATTTGTCCTATCCTTGTTACTCTCTTCATTTGACTTTTGATTTGTGTGTTTGTTCATTTCTTGCTGTTCACTCAGATTGCTCTCGTCTTCTGTCTCTCTTTCTGTCTGCATCTCGTTTCTGCCTCGTTTGGTTCATTTTCTGCTTCGTTCTGTTCGATTGCCGTCACTTCTTGCTGCTGTTGAACTTGAAGTATGTGTGCCACAAAATTTTGCGTCTGATCGGCGCCATTGTCAGTTGTATGCATAATGCTCTTTAGATACTATCAGGACTTATTGCGATAACACCAAAGGAAAGGGTGGAAACCGCAAAAAGAGTGCAACTATTGTAACCTTCCTATTCGGCTTCTCACTGTGCGCCATAAATTTTATGCAATCCTGCTCCACGATGAGGCATCAAAAATTTTATGTAATCGGTTTTCCTATCCCAGCGAAAAAAAAAAATCAATCGATAACCGATAGAAGGCGGTAGGTGAATTGCAGCAGATTGAGATCCTCTGGTTCCGTAGCTCTTGCGGGGTGGGGGGGTTGTTTGCTGAATCTCTACCTTTAATTATAAAATTTAATTTTTTAGGATCTCGACTGAAACTAACTTTTTAAAGAAAATTGAATTACTGGCAGAAAATACTTACAAACACAGTAAAGAATTCATATTAAAAAAAAAAACGTAAGAAATGAAGGTGTGTTCTTTTGTTCACAAGCTAGCGGTTACTGAGGTCAAGATGTAGATGGACCTTGTCAGTTCTATACCCTCCCAACCATGAATCTTTGTTGTCATTTGTAAAGATTCCCAAAAAACTGATCGATATCAACTCATGTACCCATGTCACTGGGAAAATTAATTATAAAGCTTAAGCAATCATATTCAAATTCATTATAATTTCCGATAGAAGCATTTCTTGTTGTACACAATTAATTTCAAAGATATATATACAGACTAATTTTAAACAGCTGGTCTGGTATGACTCAACATTTTGAGATTCAGAACTTTCAGACTTGCAAAACAATGGAACTCAAAGTAAATTAAACTATTGAATAAGAGGGACTAAAACTAGTAGTATAAAAGAGAGCTTACTAGTTACGCAGTATTAATTATTGTAGAAGATTATGGAATAGAAAAAAATATAGAAAGAATATCAAATAAATCAAATTAATATTTTTTTTTAATTATTCATCTTATTATTATTCATCTTTCTTTTTTTTTTGTTTTTTTTTTTTTTTTAAATTCGTTAGAGCTATTTTAAATTTTCAAGTCGCACAAATTCACTCATTGCTTTTAATTTCTTTTCAAATCAAACATTATTTTACGGAAATCTATCTTTTGTTTTTAATTTAATTATTTGGTTGATCACAAAACGCTGAAACAGAAATTACATCAAAAAATCAGAGTATCAATTGACTACCATCCTCCATAGTTCGCAAAAACTTGGTTGAAAGTCGCCGAATTAATACTGCTTAATACACAAGGCACTTACCCCAAAGTTTATTCGCTGAAAGGCCTTCCATCGATGCACTGTGGGAGGGTGTTTTATATGATGATTTCTCCTTCGCGCTTTATGACCACCATTAAACTCCGTTTCACTCACTTTACTACATTTACTCTATATTACGTTACTCTCGACTTGAATTATTTAATATAACCTTAACGAGACTTTAATTAATTCAATATTTTACTTATTTACATCCTCTTTTTATACCATACACCCATAGGGTGAAATGGTATATTAAAGTCGCCAAAATGTATGTAACAGGCAGAAGGAAGCTTTTCCGACCCCATAAAGTATATATATTCTTGATCAGCATCAACAGCCGAGACGATCTAGCCATGTCCGTCTGTCCGTCCGTCCGTCCGTCCGTCCGTCCGTCCGTCCGTCCGTCTGTATGAACACCTAGATCTCGGAGACTATAAGAGCTAGAGCCACCAAATTTGGTATGTAGACTCGTGTCATATGTACGCTTATCGAGTTTGTTTCAAATGTTTGCCACGCCCCCTACCGCCCCCGCAAATGATATAAAACCGATTTTCTTAAACACCATAGCAACTAGGGACACAAAATTTGGTATGTATATTTGCTTAGTAAACGCGCACATTTTGTATTTATAAAAATTTTGCCACGCCCCCTACCGCCCCCGCAAATCAAATAAAACCGATTTTCTCAAAACCTATTTTAGCTAGAGACACCATAGTTGGTATAAATATTTGCTTAGTAATTGCGCACAGTTTTGATGTGTAAAGATTTTGCCACGCCCCGTAATTTTCTACCTTGTGCAATCAAATTTAGCACACTTAAATTTGATACTAATATCAAGCAAAATACCAAATTTGATCAAAATCGGAATAAAAATAGTCAAGTTATGCATATAAACGTTTTTCCATATGGCCGGAAGTGGCCGTTGGCTGGTGGGGGCGCTAGGGTGCTCGAATGCTTGAGTGAGCGAAATACTAAGATATGCTTGTAAAAAGCATGCAAACAGATTTTTTTAAAAATACGAAAATGCATTGGTTATTATAAATTTAAAATATTTGTTTTACTGGTGTATGGTATATCCAAGTCGGCGAGACGACTTACTTACTTCATTTTTTTTGTTTAACTTGATTAGGACTTGAAATTCAAATTAAGATCAGAAAGGAAAAATATCGGCACTTAAAGATATCGTTTAAAACGAGGTTAATTTAAAAAAAAATTGTAGGAGCTTTCGAGATGGTCACATGGAATGCGCTAAATCGGGCGACAGCAAGCAATATCCAGAATTTGGCGAAAAGACAAGCTTTGTCTGGGTCAGCAGCGGCAGAAGGTTAGGTAGGACACTGCCTTTAAAACCTTGCCGTACAAAAAAAATCCGGATCACCGAAGGTTAGGACACCTTTCGGGAAATGAGACACTTTGGCCGCACCGTAAGCCTTAACTTATAAACGTTGTGGCACTGCCGGCGGTTAGTTGGCGGTGTCTTTTCAATGTCCGAATGCCAATTCCAGAAGGCAACGACCAGAAATTCGGCTGCACGTGCTCCGGCACCAGAAATGGGTATTTGAAAACTCGCCGGTTTTCCAGAAAATAATCCTCCCAAACGAAAATGTAAGGTTTCCAATCTAGGATATAGAGTAAGATGCAGATGGCGGCGGGGTAAAAATTCTAATTAACCTACATACCTGCTATAGTTTATAACCAAAGATTTGGGCTACAGTTTTTTTTTCCACGAGTTTTTCTCCTCAGTTTTAAAATGAAAATGAAACCTAGCAAAAAAATGAAGCGCGTTGCCACCTCAAGAAAAACGATAGATCATTTATCGCTATCCCCATATTATGCGTTTATCGATTGATCGATACCAATATTTTTATTTATTGATTGATTGCTACTGGCAAAGTGGCGCGTAAAGTCGTTAAGTTTAAAAATTTGAAAGTTTAAACTAGCGCACGCTACACTATATATGAGGTGCTTAAGCAACCAAGCACAAAGAGTTGCACTAGTGAAATATCTCTTATTTTGAAGAAAACCAGGTGAGGGTAAATACTTGTGTAACGGCACAACCGACACTGTTGGCCACAGTCCTAATATAAGTTAGGAAAATAAATGGAGAGTATGAAACATTAAGAGCTTTTATTGATAGTGGTTCTCAGAGCCCAAGCTGAAATTTTAAAATTACACAAGATCAAGCAACAAACGGAAATAAGTGGCGTGTAATGGTAATCTTACGTGCTAGCTTATCCCACCTTTAATAAACCTTAGAAGTAAACGGGTAAACGGGTTAGACGTATATACCCAAATCTTAAAAAGTGAAGCTTACAAGATTGATGGCTTGCTAGGACAAAATGCACACTTACACACTCGTGTAAGGATGCACCAAGTCAAAATTAGATAAGTTTATCGTAGCAACAACACTAGATGTCACAGATGTGTTACAGAAAAAAATTAAGAAAATATAAGTTGACAACAGCTACAAGCAAGCCCGGACTGGCCCACCGGGCAAATGCCTGGTAGGTCCTCAAGGTAGAAGGGCCCTTATTTCGAAGATACGTTTGAAATTATATGCATTAACTTCTCTAGGGCCCTTCGTACGAGCTTCCCGGTTAGAATCATTTTTGTACCATAATAAACTGATGGGCGCTGGAGCCCCTGGCGTTCAAAGGCTCTGTAAGCTACTAGAATTTCAGGCATTGTTTTCCAAAGCGCAGAAATATTATGTAGCAGACGACCTTATTTATTTTTAATATGTTCTAATTCACAAGACTGGGGCCCTTTGAGACGAATGAAGTATAGAACAATTTTCTTGAGAAACAGAAGTTGAATGTACCAATGTACCAGTTAGCCACTAGGGCCCCTTCATACTTTGGCAAGTCTGTGGCATTTTTCCATAATTAATGGGTTTCACATTTTTTTAATGATATTTATGTGAGGGTAATATTATATTTAAAGTAGTTTATTGTTCATAATATTAACTGAATGTTTAAAATTGTGGTGTAATACATACGTGTTTTTTAAAGATAATAATTAATTTTACAACTGCCGAGCGCTATGGGAACATCTTTTCTTGCGCCCGTTCTCGACAAAGTCTACTCCTCAACCCCCTTTCACGAAGTTGCCACTCACTCTCAGCTGCTACACGCCTCTCTCTCCCTAATAAAGGTAATCTAAGAGCATTGTGCCCATCTCATCTTTACATTTATATTTGTCAGGAGTTTTGATTAACACGGTTTATTAAAGCACATTCTGCAATAATGCGATTATCATTACAAGTCGTCTTTTAATTCGAACAATGAGCTAGATAATTTTATCCGTTGACATCAAAATAGCCTAAAAATTACAAAAAAAAAACAATAAAAACTATCGTTTTCGTGAATATTTCAAGAAAGAAATGTAAAAAGAAGAAGAAATGTAAAACATTTTTATGTTAAGTGATCAACGAAAAATCATTCTGAATAAGAGGAAAAATAAATCGGGAACAAAAAAACGCCACCTGAAAGAAGTGAAATCACTGAAGGAAGAGTCGAAAAAATGCAAACTTCTAACTGAAATGTTTCAAAGAACGCCATCAAAAGCTTCTACTTCATCACCGCAAGGATCAGCGCCATCAGAGCAAAACGATAGCTGTGATATATGTTTCTATTATTTACGTAATAATTTTGATTATATGATTAATATGAGCCGCTTTGTACCACAAAAATTCTCACTTAAATCATTTCACATTCGTAAAACATATTTCCCTCACAAGTTGCATTTACGAAAAACGGTTGAAATATTATTATAATAAATATTTTGATTTCTAGATTTCCACAAACCTGGAAATTGAAAACGAGGGTACAAACTAAGGCTCTAATGAAATGACAGTGGATTCGAGAGTCACAGATTGGTGTCACGAATTTCAACGGGTAAAACAGCACAAAAAAAGTGAGTGAGCACAATGGATCTTTCATTGCTTATAATCAGTACATAATGGCCAAAGATATCCCCCACCTTATCAGGTGAAATGCTGACAGTAAGACAGGAACAAATTCTTGAACTTAGAAAGGTTTTAGAAAGAGTTGTCGAGACTGTTAAACTGATTGGAAGAAGAGTATTGAGCTTGATCCACCACAGGAAGCTATTTGCAGTTGCCGAAAACGTTTGCACAGTGAGACGCACCGCTAAGCGCGATTTTTTGATGGAGCTGAATCCTGCTGGAGCAGAAAAAAACAAAGCAAAGGGGCGGTCAGATGTTATAGGTTGTCTGGCGATTGGAGACGAGTGGCGAAATGTAAGGATGTCATCGACATTAAAGCTTGCCGGAAAAACTTCTCTGGCACTTGGGTTAGAAGAGCTTTCAACATGGTGGCACTCTTGTTTTGCAGGGTTATGACAACATAACTTCGAAGCCCTAAGGTGAACACTTTACACGCGCTGGATCACATGGTAGATGACACATGCTCACGTACTCCTCTCGTTCTTGCCGGCGACTGTGTTTTATTTCTGTTGTTATCATTTTTATTTATTTCGCAGTTATTTATTTTTTTATCTATACTAACTACCCTATAGGGCCGTTTGTTTCTACTATTTAGCTTATGGCATAATTTATTTCTTACAAGTACTAGATTTCCTATCGATGCTTTAATATTTATTTTATTGTTGTATATCTTTTTATTAACTACCTTGTGTTTTAATAATAATGTTTGAACTTTTTTTCGTGTAATCTATATTTAACTTTGCCTTAAGCCTTAATGTTATAGACAGGAATGCTAACTAACTGTAAGTCTTTTGGTTAGTCGCTGGTGACTATGACCGCATATTCCTAATCATTAGTTTCTTTGTGTGGCGTTGTGATTTAGTTAGCTGGTAATATTTGTAATTTTTTACTTGTTTAACAAAAAATCTTTGCACATATTTTTCCAGTGGTCATGATTTTGTAATTTTTCTAAAATTTGCAATATTCTTGGGTGGCCAGCTCAAATGGAATCATTGTAATATTTACACATTATTGCGAGTTTTCCTCATCATTAGTAATGGTTTTCCACCTGGGTGTGAGAGCTATACTTAAATTTTACAATGGTGTATGATGAAATTGTATATTAAAGTCGCACAAAATGTATGTGACATACAGAAGCTTTTTCGACCCCATTAAGTATATATATTCTTGATCAGGATCAACAGCTAGCCATGTCCGTCTGTCTGCCCGTATGAACAACTGGATCTCGGAGACTATAAAAGATAGAGCTAGCCAGAGTCGTTCCTAGTGCATTACTTTTCATTGGCATTATAATTTTAATGAAATTGATTTTCATTGACATTGAAAAAAAAAAAAATTTCAATGGAAATTTTTTCATTGGCGTTAAAAAAAAACATTGCAAATTTCACCGACATTGAAAAAAAAATTTTTAATGAAATTGAAAAGTAAGTAAGTCGTCTCGCCGACTTGGATATGTACCAGTAAAACAAATATTTTAAATTTATAATAACCAATGCATTTTCGTATTTAAAAAAAACTGTTCACATGCTTTTTACAAGCATATCTTAGTATTTCGCTCACTCAAGCATACGAGCACCCTAGCGCCCCCACAAGCCAACGGCCACTTCCGGCCATATGGAAAAACGTTTATATGCATAACTTGACTATTTTTATTCCGATTTTGATCAAATTTGGTATTTTGCTTGATATTAGTATCAAATTTAGGTGTGCTAAATTTGATTGCACAAGGTAGAAAATTACGGGAGATAATCGAGTTTTTTCAAATTACGGGGGCGGAAAGGGGCGTGGCAAAATCTTTACACATCAAAAATGTGCGCAATTACTAAGCAAATATTTATACCAACAATGGTGTCTCTAGCTAGAATAGGTTTTGAGAAAATCGGTTTTCTTTAATTTGCGGGGGCGGTAGGGGGCGTGGCAAAATTTTTATAAACACAAAATGTGCGCATTTACTAAGGAAATATACATACCAAATTTTGTGTCTCTAGTTGCTATAGTGTTTAATAAAATCGGTTTTATATAATTTGCGGCGGCGGTAGGGGGCGTGGCAGAAACTTGAAATAAACTTGATCACTCTACATACTACACGAATCTACATACCAAATTTGGTGGCTCTAGCTCTTATAGTCTCCGAGATCTAGGTGTTCATACAGACGGACGGACGGACGGACGGGCGGATTATAATTAAAAAATTTCAAATCAAGAAAAAATAACAATTTTTTTTGAAAGTTTGGAAAAGTTTTTTTTAAAAAGGTGCATAATTGTAGAATAAATTAGTAAAAAATAGGAACAAATTAAGGAAAACTGAGCAAAAATTAACAAAAATTACGTGAAATTATTGAAAAATTAGGAATAATTTAAAAAAAAATTAACAAAAAATTAGGAAAAATTAAAAAAAAATGGGAATAATTTTGAAATATTTAAAATAGCATTGTTTCTTTTTCAATGCTAATAAAAAAGTAATGGTTAAAGGTACAACTCTGGTACCTACGGTGATTCAGTTTATTTTAATTTTTATTTTTGTTGCCTTAGCACTTCCCCCAAAATTGAAACAAAACTGATTTTTATAAAAACTAAAACAGCTTCCGCCCCCGCAAATTAAACAACTGCCGTCTAGCGAGAATTGATACCTTCTAAACCATGTGCTATACTTTTTCCCCAGAAGTATTTTTTTTTATCGCATTTTGATTAAATTCGAGCACGTTTTATGACTTCTTTTGACAGAGACGTCTTAGTGATCAACTCTTTAATGTGTGACGGATTTTATTTGCATTAAAACTGCGTGCTTGCTTTGTTTTTTTGCTTTGTAGTAGTGTCGTTACCTCTAAGTCTAGCATGATTTTAGATACTTTTGAAGATGTATGGCCTAAAATATCGATCAGCCCTGTGAATTTCGGTTATATTCTTATTCAAATGTTCGTTTATTACTCGTAATTGATAGCATTGCTCCACAAGCGAATTTTCTATCACTCCTTATTGAAATTTGGATACTGAAACATTCCGGGATTCCAGGGAGAACGAAATAATAAATCCGATCTACATTTGTTGAATTCAATATAAGAAATGATTTTTTTTTTTTTTTTTATGAATCTAGGAGGCGACAATACTTATTCTAATAACCCACGTTTTTGGAGATTAAAAATTGTTTATACTTCATGATCCGCGCAGGCCACTTGACATCTTGCCGTTGTTATATTTATTCTTCCACCCAGCGTGTGGATGCGTTTGGAGTTGGATAGCCTTGAATAATTTTAATCTTGTAACCATCGCGAAGATGTGTACATTTGTGACCTAAGTATTTCACTTCACGACTCAAAAGTGTACATTTGTCTGGATGCGTTTTATATTATGGTTTCTGTGTATGTCAAAAACATCAGTCAAATTTTTTGAACAGATGTTTTTCAGAGCAGGCTAATACAACTAAGTCATCCATGTATAAAAGAGTTTGGAATGGTAGTAAACCGTACAAAGCTAAGGGTATCAATCGTTGGAATGAGTTCGGTGCTATTTTTACACCGTATGGTAATCTTTAAAAGCGATATGAGCCCTAATCGGTGAAAGATGACGTGAAGTCCCAACTAAACTAAATACCATTTTTTCACTTGTCCCTGGAAGAGGTTTCTTGGGAGACAACCAGAACCGGAATGGTCCACCGGGCAACCAGGCAAACTGCATTAACTTCTAACGGCCTTTTGAAACTTCTGAAATTTTCAGTATTGAGAAAAGTTTTTATTTACGATATGAAATTTCATGTAATAGAGTAGCAGGTTTTAGTCACTAGGGCCCTTTGTACGAAGTTCACGGTAAGAATCACTTTTGTACCGTAATAAATTGATGGGCGCTGGAGCCCCTGGCGTTCACAGGCTCTATAAGCTACTAGAATTTCAGGCATTGTTTTCCAAAGCGCAGAAATATTATGTAACAGAGGACTTTATTATTTATACCATGCACCCATAGAGTGAAATGGTATATTAAAGTAGCCAAAATGTATGTAAAAGGCAGAAGGAAGCCTTTCCGAACCGATAAAATGGATATATTCTTGATCAGGATTAACAGCCGAGACGATTTAGCCATGTCCGTCCGTCAGTATCAACACGTAGATAAAGGCGGAGTTGGCCGTAGGCTAGTGGCGGCGGTAGAGTGCTCATGTGTTTTTGTCAGGGTGAGCGAGAAAGCATTTGCTATGAGGCGAAGTTGATAGACACATTTAAAATATTTTTCACCTGGTGCATGGTATATCGGCGAGACGACTTACTTACTTAATTTTTACTAGGTTCTAATACACAGGGTTCTTAGTAAAAATTGTTTTTATTGGAAAGAACTGGGGCGCTTTGAAACGAATGAAGTTTAGAAAAATGTTCTTGAGAAACAGAAGTTGAATGTAGCAATGTACAGTTAGCCGCTAGGACCCCTTCATACGAGGTTCTCACTACGAATCATTTTTTAAACGTAATAAGCTGACGGACGCTGGTGCCCCTGGAATTCAGAAGCCCTGTACGCTACTGGAATTTTAGAGAGGCGTGAGAGGCGTAACATAGGAAATCGGCTGCACCCAGACGAAGCTTGGGTGCATAGTTACGAACGAAAAAGTGCATTGGCCTAATAATAAAACCCAAGAGTGCAGAGTGGGAGAGACAATAAGAGAAATGTCTAGCATGCGTGGGACCCATGGAGCAAGAGATAGGAGAGCACACTTCACACGTACACTATGCGTGCACGACAGCAAGAGAGAGTACCGGTGGCCAATCCCGGTGCCCTCTGCTTATGCTACGCATGCGAAACCAAACGAAATTGGATCGCGAGATGCCAAAACCCGAGGAGCAAGAGAGTAAAAGTGAGGGCAAAGCAAGCCCACGAGACGGGTGCGGGGGTGCATGGTGCCAAAACGAAATCAAGGGAACAAGTACATGTGAGGCGAAGCAACGAAAATACGAGATGCGAGAACGATAACGGACGGCTTGTGGGTATGTGAGGGGAATATACAAGCCGAAGAGGGAGGGATAAGCATTGGTGAAGCCCTCTATCTGATGGGTATGTTATGCGCGGTAGATCGCGATACAATTAAATCAACTACTAGTATACAATTAAATCAACTACTAGCATTTAATAAAATAATCATGCTAAATAGTATAAACCAAGTTAATTATAGAAAAGATATATGTATGCGCAAGAGTCAGTATGGGTGAAAGGGCAAAGCTGGTATGACGAGTGGATCAGGGGGAGCGACGGGCGACCTATCTATAAAGAGCGACACAAATCAAGGAGATCATCAAGTCATCAAGTCGTGTTCCAGCAGCAACTTTTTAAGGCCTTACGACTAACCTTAAAGACTCATCGAGTGATACCAAATCCTGAGAAAGGGATCTAGGGAAGAGTCAAAAACTCAGAATGCCTTACGAGTAACTATCAAGTTTAGCAGACAACACTAGGTCCGTTGAACAGGACCGCAAGGACACCAAACCGAATATTTGCGTATAGAGAAACGTCAAGCGGCTCCAGGCTACTCCGTAGGTCATTGGGAGGCACGAGGATATATCCTACTGAAGATCACCAGTTGAAGATCACCAGTTGCTGAGGAAGAGCCTGCTACCAGGTAAGTGTCACGGGATATATCCTGGTGGCACAAGAGCACGCAAAGACCATCTCTGAGAAACAGCAGAAGGGTGTTGAGGTGGCAATAGCATCCCGAGAGAATTGGGATACACCAAAGAACGCGAAAGAAAGGTCGTAGGATCTATCCGAAGGCCAATCGACGATCAGGAGACATTCTGAAGAGGGAGGTAGAAATCGAGTATCCACATTACGAGCCAGAAGTGGTGACCAGCCTAGACACAAATAGCAAGGGAGAGACCGGAGTAAACAATAAGGGGTCCACAATAAATGGTCAACACTACCCGAGTTCGAGACTTCGCCAGAGAAACCTGTCATATCCAGCCGAGCCCAAAATATTACAAATAAATACCCATTTTTGAAACCATTAACAACGCAAACGAGTTCTAATTTCACTGGGGCACAAAATTAATTTTTTGTGCCGAACCTAGCCCACATGATATCTCAAGGGACGATAAAGGATCGTTACAACTGGCGCCCAACGTGCTGTACTGGTGAAAGTTAGACAAAAAATATAGTTTGTAAATCGAAAAAAAAAATCAATCAAAATGGGAAAAGGATGGATTTACCACATGAAGAAGGAGGATCTGGTACAGACAGGCCAAAGGATTGGGATCGAGATGACCGGCACGGTGGAGGACATGAGGAAGCAGCTGGGCGAGTGGGTAGAAAACAATGAAGCGGGCCAAGACTGGAAAGATGAAATAAATAGACTGGAGGCAAAATACACGAAATGAAAACAATAGCAAGCATATCAAAAACATGCGAAAACGCACCGTGGAGGCTGAGGCATTCCAGAAAATAAACATCGCTACACTAGCAATTCCTTCATTTTTACCACCAAAATGGGGAAGCAAAAGAGCCCTAGATAGCACCGAGACCAAGGGGACATAAGGAGACAAACAATAGACCCCATAAAAACGGTGCTAAATACAATAAAAGTACCACCGAATATGGTAAGGTGGCAAAACAAGTGAGGGAGTGGACTTTCAGATTCGATGGCAATTCCAGACAGCTAGAATTCGTAGACCCGATCGAATGGTCAGCAGACATGTATGGCATCGAGCTGGACATGATCCTAAGAGCAATTGCAGAACTAATGTAAGATAGAGCACTTAAATGGTACGTCGCAAACAACAAGCAGTGGCGATCATGAAAGAAGTTTGTTGAGGGTTTCAAGAAATACTTTCTGCCGAGAGGATTCTTCAACAAATTGGCTGATCAAGTGAAAAATCGCAAACAAAACAAAAATGAGTACTTCAAAGACTATATGGTGGACATGCAAACAATGATGAGACCCCTTAAAATACCAGAGTACGAACAATTTGAGGTCATATTGGAAAATTGCACTCCAGATTTAAAAATATTCGTTCGGCCGCACAGGGTCAGAGACCTCGACGAGCTGATGCAATTAGCAGAAGAACACGAGATGCTCGAACAGGCACGATCCCATTTCCATCGCAAACACAATGCTCAAAGAACACACAACAACCAATTAAACCACAGAGGAGGAAATAGTTACGTGCCCCAAGACACACAGTGCCGAATCATGCAAGACCAAACCAAAAAAATTAGAACACCCGAGAGGGAAGAGTCCTAAACTGGGCCAGGGAATGCAACAATCAGAGGCTTAATTTCTGCTGGCAGTGTGGAAAGATTGGAAAAAGGACAAAGGAATGTTGTTGGAGTTCGGGAAACGAGCGGCGTTTCCAGCCAATGCGGGGCGAGCAGGGACCAAGCCAACAAGCTCCTCACCACAAATGGTCAACTAGTAGCAGGAATACAAATGAATTCGACAATTGACTCGGGAGCCACGAATAGCTTCATAGCAAGCATGTGTTGGAAACATTGAGGAACAAAGGGAAATGGGAAAACACTCACAAGCAGGTGTAAATGGCTGATGGAAAGGTTCGAAACATTAAAGAGCTATACGTAAGGATTCGTGAGATTCGGGAATAAGGAAATTCACATGCCATTCCTCGTCATGCCAGCGGGAATGGATGCACTAATACTAGGGTTGAATTTCCTCAGGATCATGAACACAGAGATATCGTAAGGAGGCCACAAAGTGCGAATACCGACAGTAAGGCGAATACAGGGCAGGCTGGTGGAAAGAATATCCATCATGGTGACTCAGAATGGTGAACAACAAGACATACAAAGTTTTCTGAGCCATGAGTGGAAGGAATTGGCAAAAATTAAGGGACTATCAAAGGTGGGGATACATCGGATAACGATGAAAGATGATATCCCAATAAAACAAAGGTATTACCCGAAAAATCCTAAAATACAAGGAGTGGTGAGAAAGAAACAGACAGGCAAATGCGTAGATTTCAGACAGATCAACGCAAAATTGATAAAGCATGCGTACCCAATGCCACGCATCGACTATATCTTAAATCAGCTACGCGAAGCTAAATTCATAAACAGCCTAGACCTGAAAGATGGATACTGGCAGATTCCATTGGAAGAAAAAAGCAGACCAATGACAGCATTCACGATTCCAGGGAAAGGGTTATTTCAATGGAAAGTGATGCCATTCGGGTTACACTGAACATCAGCAACTTTTCAGCGTGCACTGGACCAAGTCAATGGCCAAGAAATAATACCAAACGCATTCGCATATCAAGATGACATTGTGATAGTGAGCAAAACAATCGAAGAACACATGAAACATCTACGAGAAGTGTTTAGGAGATTGAAAGAAGCAAATTTAAGAATTAGTGCTGAGAAGTGCCAAATCTTCAGAAAAGAGCTGAAGTTTCTAGGCCACTTGGTTACAGAAAATGGTATTGCAACGGACCCAGACAAGGTGGCTGCAATAGCTCAACTAGAACCGGCAACTTGCACAAAGGAATTACGCCAGTATCTAGGAGTGGCCTCTTGGTACAGACAATTCGTACCGGGTTTTGGGTATTGGCGTGTCCAGATTTCACAAAAATGTTCGTGCTACATACGGATGCAAGTAACATGGGATTAGGGGCCATACTGGTACAAAACACAGAGGTTGGGGAGAGCGTGCTATCATATCTGTCAAGGGAATTAAATCCAGCAGAAAAAAACTATTCGTCAACAGAAAAGGAATGCCTAGCAATAGTATGGGCAATACGCAAATTAAGACCATATCTCGAAGGATACCGATTTAAAGTGGTGACAGATCACATGGCGTTGAAGTGGTTGAATAGTATAGAGAGCCCCATGGGCCGTATAGCCCGATGGGCACTGGAATTACAGCAATATGATTTCGAAATAGCATATCAAATGGGCAAACTAAACATCGTTGCCGATGCTGTCAAGACAACCAATGGAAGGGTGCAAGAGAATTATAGACAATGGTACGACAAGCGAACAAGGAGTGTGCTTGGATCCAAGACATAATGGGAAAAATGAAACAGTAACCACAGAAATACCCCGATTACATAGTGGAAAATAGTCAAGTATACAGGAACATACCACACAGAGCGGTCCAAGAAGAGGTGATATCATGGAAATTATGTGTGCCAAAACCGCTTCGTAACCAAGTAATGAACGAAAACCATACTTCCACAATGGCAGGGCATACAGGAAACAGGCGAACTATTGCCAGAACTGCATCGAAATATTACTGGCCGGGAATGCAACGAGATATCAGAACGTTTGTGGGAAAGTGCACAATATGCCACCAATACAAATTAAGTCAACAGCAAGCAGCAGGAAAAATGCTGACACAAATACCGGAAGAACCATGGGCCACAGTATGCGCCGACTTTGTGGGGCCATTGCCAAGATCGAAACATGAAAATTCGATGCTACTAGTAATTTTTTTTTTTTTTTTTTAGCGGACGTTGACGATACTATGCGCAGTACGTTCAAGTGGCCCCTACGACACCAGGACAAAGCCTGTTACGCGCGAGCCCAAGCAGATAACTGCCCACCTCCCACCCGACCGACCGAGGGGTGCAGCCGTAAAACGCACGGCGCGAATCGCGTGGACAAATACACAAGAGAAAAAACAGACAAACAAATAATACTATAGTTATCTATTAACTAAATGGGATAGGATAGATGTTTTAAGCATATTGATAGAAAACTCTGAGCTGATTACAGGGAAGGTTGTAATCAGAGCAGAGGACCCTAAAAGGTTCATGCATGGCATAGTTAGAAGAACAACGACTAAGGGATAAAGGTATAAAAGGATGTCTACTCCGTCTACATGGTACCGACAGATTTACCTGAGCTAATAACTCAGGCGAGTCGATATCACCAATTAGGAGCTTGTGCATGAAAATGACACCAAGCATAGTTCTACGGTTAGTTAGGGAAGGAAGGTCAATCAAGAGAAGTCTACTAGAATACGAAGGCAAATTGACATTGCGATCCCAGCTTAAGCCACGAAGAGCAAATAGCAAGAACTGCTTTTGAACGGATTCAAGTCTAATCTGGTGCGACTCATATTGAGGTGACCAAATGCAAGATCCATACTCTAAAATAGGACGGACAAGCGAAGTAAAAAGAACTTTAGTTGTATAGGGGTCATCGAATTCTTTTGACCATCTTTTAATGAAACCCAGGACACTCATGGCCTTTGAGACCGTGGTGGAAATATGGGTGTTAAAATTTAACTTATGGTCCATAAGTACGCCCAAATCATTCATATTATTTAGACGTTCTAAAGGGCTATTGTTTAGAAAATAAGTGACCAGTTGAGGAGAGTTACGAAAAAAAGTCATTACCTTACATTTGGTAGTGTTAAGATTTAGTAGATTAAACTGGCACCAGGATTGAAAGTTTTTAAGATCAGCTTGTAGCCGACTAAATGAATCTGTATCTTTATACGTAAGACAAAGCTTGACATCGTCAGCATACATAAGCACACGTGAATGAATAATGACTGATGGAAGATCGTTAATGAATAGTGTGAAAAGCAGAGGGCCGAGATGACTACCTTGAGGTACACCAGAAGTCACAGGAATGGAAACGGAAAAAGAAGACTTAAAAAGTACCTTCTGTTTTCTATTTGTTAAATATTCTCGAACCCAAGATAGGAAAAGGGGTGGAAACCCAATGTCGCTCAGCTTCGAAAGTAATAGGGTATGATTAACGGAATCAAAGGCTTTGCTAAAGTCAGTGTATATGACATCAGTTTGTTTACCATTTTTGAACCCCTTGATAATTATTGATGTAAATTCTAAAAGGTTAGTGGTTGTAGATCTACGTTTTACAAACCCATGTTGGGATGGCGAAATAATAGAGCTGCAAAAATGTTGCAATTGAGAAGTTATAATTTTCTCAAAAGCTTTCGGAATAGCGGACAATTTTGAGATACCCCTATAGTTAGAGGCTTCGGACTTTTTGCCATTTTTATGCAGAGGAATGATATACGACTCCTTCCAAATAGATGGAAAAGAGGAAGATTCGACAGACAATAGAAACAATTTTAAAATGGGTTTACATAATGCGTTTGCACAGAACCTGAGTACACATCCAGGAAGACCATCTGGCCCCGGAGAATAAACGGGTTTAACTAATTTAAGTTCGCTAAGAATAGAACCTTCATCAATCACTGGATTGAAAATGCAATTAGCCTTTTCTAAATGATAAGGATACGGACTTGCTCGATATTCCGTTGAGGAATAAGTTGTTTTGAAAAAACTCGCAAACATATCGGCAATTGCCTGATCAGTGCTCGCTTTTTTATTTTGAAAAGACAAAAAAGATGGGTGCACAGAGGTCTTACGTTTAGAATTAACAAAATTATAAAATTGTTTAGGGTCAGAAGAAAACTGAAGCTTACACCGTTGAAGATAATTCTTATAGCATTGTGTATTAAGCATCATGAATTTTGAACGAGCGACTGTATACAGAGCATAGTCTGATGAACGACGTGTTTTTTGAAACTTTTTATAATATCGTGTCTTAACATTTTTCAAATTGCACAGCTCACGAGAGAACCAGGGAGGTTTGTTAAGCCGCTCCAGCCTACCAAGAGGCACACAAATATCAAAGAGTGAATTCAGAGTATCATAGAAAAAACGAACAGCTGAGTCCATATCTCTACAATTGTACAGATAAGACCAATCGGTAGTAGCAATGCTTTCATTAAGGCTGGCAAAGTCAGTCTTACGAAAGCACCTAGTTAGAGGTAACTCATTTGAACCAAGTAATGGTGAAAGCAAGGGCAGATCAATTTTTAATTTTAATGTAGGATGAAATTTGTCTTCTGGAAGAACAAATGGTTCGATCCTGGAAACCTCACAATAAGAAGAATCCAATACAAAAATAAGATCTAACGATTTTCCATTAGAATTTAAGACAGGATTGACTTGGGATAAAGATAAGCCTAGAAGGCCATCAATAAAGTCATGTGACAAAGAGGGCAGCAACATGGTACATTCATCTGTTGGTGACCATGCTAAAGCGGGTAAATTAAAATCACCTAAAACTATGAACATGTCTTGACTGGAGACCAAAGAGGAGACAAACTGAATTGCCTCTAAATGATTTGAATATACCACCATTTCTGCCAATGGTGGAATATAGGAACAAGTAATAAAAGCATTAAAAGATTTAAAATTTACTTTAACACCGACAAACTCAATCTCCTGGGTACTAGAAAATTGAATCATTTCAGATGATAAAGCAGCATCAACAGCTATCAGAACGCCACCACCTATGCGAGAAATCCGGTCACGTCTGAATATAGAAAAATTTGTGGGAAAAACCGATGAATCAGCAATATCAGGTTTAAGCCACGTCTCTGTAAAAGCTAGAATGTTATGCTCAAAAGAAAGACTATCTACATAGAGATTAGGAAGTTTAGATTTCAGTCCTCTAACGTTCTGGTAACCCAGGTTAAGGGACGAAGCTAGTTTTTTGACACACCAGCAGATGCTGATGTGGCAGGAATAGTATTAGTTGTTGTTGTTGGCAAGCGAATCGGTTGCCGATTTTTCTTTTTACAGTATATTCCTTAACTATTATATGTTTCGGCCAAAAATCTTCTCGACATATGGTGTCGAAGATATAGGCAGAAACACTAATTTTAAAGGACGAAATGTCCCGAGAATAAGAGAATTTAAACTTCTCCACCGCAATATTCGAGACGTTAACTTTCTTCCGAATATAGGCAATTACATCATCAGATGTGACAACAGGGTCTAGCCTAGAAACAAATATATGTTTCTTTGGTGGTATGCCAACGAGAGGCCGCGGTCCCGAAGCGTCAGCCGCAGCAGTAACGTTGGACAAGTCACCCACTGCAGCAGTCAACTTGTTTACGGGGCCCTCGATACTTTTAGAACTATCGGCAATTTCCATTGGAATGGGTAATTGCCCGGACTTATCGGACACTACAATAGGCATCGTTTTTAAGAGATCATTCCCAGGTGATATCGGTAATTCCTTACTAACAGCATTCACAACCGGGCTCTTAAACGATATCAATTGCTGTACATTAGGAGTGGACGGTGCATGAGACCGGTCGGGGACGATAAGAGATGCTGGCGGATCTACAGATACAGAAACACCCCAAGGACTGGTCCTTTTACGTTTCGGAGACTCATTCATAAGCGATAAACTTCTGAACTGAGTCTCCACCGCAGTAAACTCCGCTTGGAGTTTATTAAAACCTGCCCTTAAGGTGTCAAAACTATCTCTAGTCCGCCTCATGAAAGAGCGCATCTCATTCTCGACCTCCCGGCAAGCATCACATCCATATTTTAAGCCACCACCTTTAGCAATAGACTCCTTTATTCTGCCTGTGTAACCTGCACACTTAACGTGAACCGCATTGTCACACAACCAACAAAGAATATAATCATGGGAGTCAACCGCATTAGTGGCAACTATACAATTATTTTTTGAGCAGACAACCATTTTATCAAAAAGTTTAATTTAATTAAAAGGAAATACAAAAAATAAAAAATAGAAATTCTAAAGGTACAAAATCTGTGAATAAGAATATACTGACCAGTTCTGACACAAGGGTTAATGTGCAGAGTAAGCCTTCACAACTAAAGAATTAAAAGAGATGAAAGCACAAAAACAAAAACACGTATCACAGAGTCGCGGGTAGGCAAAAGACGAGAGCGCAAATCAATCAAGAATAGGAAAGAGCGGGAGAGCGCGTCAAATTGAACACATGCAACAACAATTTGTACGCAAGAGCGCGAGAGTTAGTTAAAAACGGTAAAGACACAAAAGCAAAAGAGATAAGCAAAACAACAACACCGCTAATGCGAGTATTGTTGTATGTTTTGATTTTATTTAAATTTAAACAAAAGCGACAGCAAGTATTCGCAAAATGAAAATAAAATTCGGATGCTGAAATTATTATTAATTAATTTAACCGGTAATAAATTGTGAGGAATATTATAAATCATAATAATATCCCACACAACAAACCAACAGCGAGGCAATACAAAGGTGTGAATAACGCACCAGATACAAGATATAGCCAAGACACGAACCAGATGTACGATATACGATACAAGACATAGCCGAGACACGAACCATATGTACGATATACGACCAATATTGGTACTGGTCGAGCGAACCAGTGCAACGCAAATAAGTTACGATCAAACGCAATGGATCGAACCACACGCAACCGCAAGCGATTTCGTACAAGCGGGAAGATGCGTGGGAAGCATAATGTAAAACGTCGGCATTTGCACGACATACGATACGGCTACGATCGAACATGACCGATCGAGCCGCACGCAACCGCGAGCAATTTCGTACAAGCGGGAAGATGCGTGGGAAGCATAATGTGAGAAGTTGGAAATTACACGACATACGATACGGCTACGATCAAACACGACTGATCGGACCGCACGCAACCGCGAGAGATTTCGTACAAGCGGGAAGATGCGTGGGAAGCAGAATGCAAAAAAACCAATATGCATACATACGACGGGCAACCAGGTCCAACATGGCTCGATCGAACCTGTGACGTACGATCGAGCATGATGATCGAGCCGCATGCGACCGCTGGCAAATTTCGTACAAGCGGGAAGATGCGTGGGAGGCATAATGTATAAAATCGGCTATGTAAGAGCAAATAAGGGCAAGCGAAAAAGGGCATTGGCCCAGTGAGACAATTTAAGAGCACAGAGAGGCCACAATAGAAATGCATGCATTGACGTACAATGCATGAACAAGCATACACTCACAATACATGTATGCTATGCGTGTATGACCGCGAGAGGGAGTACCGGTGGCCTATGGGTGCTCTCTGCCTACGTCACACACAAGAGATCAAAGCAGTGAGAGCATGAACTGCCGAAATTATGAGAACAAAGTGAGGGCCAAGCAAGCCCACGAGACGGGTGCGGGGCATGCATGCATGTATGAAACGATAATGGTTTGTGGATTGGATAGGGGAATATGCGAACCGAAGGGGGAGGGATGAACAATGGGGAAGCCCTCTATCTGATAGATACGATATGCGGATGAATGTGCATTGTATGGGAAATTAAACGATTTCGTATGTTAATTTAATCAATATGATTATCGTTAAACAATAGCTTAAGTTAATATAATTGTCATATATATGTATGTAAATATAATAAGGAGAGAATATGTGTGAAATTGGGTATGACAAGTGGATCAAAGGGAGCGACGGGCAAAGGCAGCGATGAAAGCAGAGAAAGTCAACGGGATACGATGGGCGGCCAATAGAAAGGCGACGCCAGCATAAGAAAGGGATGCAAGTCAATATGTACAAACGAGAAAGACAGGGACAAGGAATAAATGGGCGCGCAGCCACAAAGAAAGTGGACATATGCGCCAAAGATTTACGGGACTTTCACCACGCATAGCAACAAGTGGATGCGTGGGTGAAAGCAGAGGGCCGATGGAAATGTACCAGCTGTATAGCGGTACTACACCAAGCTATTCCTGAGGCCGCGGGAGTTGCCTATATAAAGGCAACGCCCGTCAATGAAATCATCAAGTCATCAAGTCATCAAGTAGTGATCAAGTAACAAGTAATTAAGGCCTTACGAGTAACCTTAAGAACTTATCAAGGAAACAGAAGGAGCAAAGGAAAAACAAGGAACTATACAGGCCTTACGAGTAACCTGTACAGTTCATTTCGACAGCAACAAATCCTTAAATAAGGATAGTAAACACCGTACCCAAGCTAGAGTGAGTGGGAGAGAAGCCAAGCATTTCCAGGAGTATCCAAAGTCAATGGTAGGCACGAGGATATATCCTACTGCCGAAATTCCAGGATCTATATATCCTGACGAATACCAATTATTGAGGAACATCCTGCCAAAGCCATAAAACAAGAGCCATCTCAACGAGCATAGCGAAAGGGTGCAGAGGTGTGGAGCACAAATCAAGCATATGATACAGACCGAGACAATAATCGGCAACAGGAGCAAGAGGAAGGCAAGAAGCGACGACGAGGGATTCAAAGTAACTCACCAACGCTGTCCAAGTCCAGACCTACCGCAGAGAAACTTGTCATAGCCAATCAAGCCCATAACGATCGCAAATAAACGTATTATAAAAAATCAAATCAATAAACAAAGCTGTTCTGATTTCACCGGGGCACAAAATAAATTTTGTTGTGCCGAACCTAGCCCAAGAGATATTATAAATATCCCGAAGGACGAGAAAGGATCGTTACAACTGGCGCCCAACGTGCTATACTGGTGAAATTTAGAAATAAAAATACAGTTTATAAATCATAAAAAGATCAAAAATGGGAAAAGGATGGATTTACCACATGAAGAAGGAGGATTTGGTACAGACAGGCCAAAGGATCGGGACCGAGATAACCGGCACAGTGGAGGAAATGAGGAAACAGCTAGGCGAGTGGGTAGAAAGGAATGAAACGGACCCAGACTGGAAGGAGGAAATAAATAGATTGGAAACAAAGTACTCGAAAAATATAAAAATGAAAACAATAGCAAGCACATCAAAAACATGCGAAAGTGAGGCTGAGGAATTCCAGAAAATAAACATCGCCACACTAGCAATCCCACCATATTTACCACCAAGATGGGGAAGCGAAGGAGCCCTAGATAGCGCAGAGACAAAAAGGGACATAAGGAGACAAACAATAGACCCCAAGAAAACGGCACCACATACAACAAACAAGACCACCGAATACGCCAAGGTGGCAAAACAAGTGAGGGAGTGGACATTCAGGTTCGACGGCAATTCCAGACCACTAGAGTTCATAGAACAGATCGAGTGGTCAGCAGACATGTATGGCATCGAACTGGACATGATCCCGAGAGCGATGCCAGAGCTACTGAAAGATAGGGCACTCAAATGGTACGTCGCAAACAATAAGCAGTGGCGAACATGGAAGGAATTTGTTGAGGGCTTCAAGAAATATTTCTTGCCGAAAGGATTCTTCAACAAATTGGCTGATCAAGTGAAAAATCGCAAGCAAAACAGAAACGAGTACTTCAAGGACTATATGGTGGATATGCAAACATTGATGAGACCCCTAAAAATACCAGAGTACGAACAATTGGAGGTCATATTGGAAAATTGCACTCCAGATCTAAAAATATTCGTTCGGCCGCACAGGGTCAGAGATCTAGATGAGCTGATGCAGTTGGCAGAAGAACACGAGATGCTCGAACAAGAGCGATTCGAGTTCCATCGCGAAAACAATGCTCAAAGAACACATAACAACCAATCAAACCACAGAGGAGGAAATAATCACGGGCCACCAGTCACACAGTGCCGAAGATGCCAGGACAATAGCATGGAGAATCATTCGAGACCAAACCAAGAAAACAAGAACGTCCGAGACGGAAAAGTCTTGAACCCGAATCAGGCATGCCGCAGATGCGGGGGAGCCGGACACTGGGCCAGGGAATGCAACAATCAGAGACTCAATTTCTGCTGGCAGTGTGGAAAAGTGGGCAAAAGGACGAAAGAATGTTGTTGGAGTCCGGGAAACGAAAGGCGGTTCCAGCCTATCAGGGGCGAGCAGGGACCCAGCCAACAAGCTCCGCACCACTAATAGGCCAACTAGTAGAAGAAGAGGATCAATTGTCAGCGATTGTCGAAATAGCAGGAATACAGATGAAAGCGACAATTGACTCCGGAGCCACGAGTAGCTTCATCAGCAAGCAGATATTGGAAACAGTGAGGAATAAGGGAAAATGGGAGAACACACACAAACAGGTATACATGGCAGACGGAAAGGTGCGAGACATTGAAGAGCAATGGACAGGATGCGTGAGATTCGGACACAAGGAAATCCACATGCCATTTCTGGTCATGCCAGAAGGAATGGATGCGCTAATATTGGGGTGGAATTTCCTCCGGATTATGAACACAGAAATATCGTGTGGTGGCCACAAAGTGCGAATACCGACAGTAAGGCGAATACAGGGCAGGCGCGTAGAAAGAATATCCATCATGGTCACTCAGAAGAGTGACCAGCAAGAAATACAAAGCTTTCTGAGTCAGGAATTGAAGGAATTAGGGAAAGTTAAGGGACTGTCAAAGGTGGGGATACATCGCATAACGATGAAGGACGATATCCCAATAAAACAAAGGTATTACCCGAAAAACCCGAAAATACAAGGAGAAATCAATGCAAAGGTCGACGAACTGTTGACAATGGGATGCATAGAACCATCGCAAAGCCCATATAGCTCACCCATAGTGATGGTGAGAAAGAAACAGACAGGCAAATGGAGATTATGCGTAGATTTTAGACAGATTAACGCAAAATCTATAAAGGATGCATACCCAATGCCACGCATCGATTACATCTTGAATCAACTACGCGAAGCAAAATTCATAAGCAGCTTAGATCTGAAGGACGGATACTGGCAGATTCCGTTAGAAGAGAAAAGTAGACCAATGACGGCATTCACAGTCCCAGGGAAGGGGTTATTCCAATGGAAAGTAATGCCATTCGGTTTACACTCAGCATCAGCAACTTTCCAACGCGCACTGGACCAAGTCATTGGCCCAGAAATGATACCAAACGCATTCGCATACCAAGATGACATTGTGATAGTGAGCAAAACAATCGAAGAACACATGAATCATCTACAAGAAGTGTTCAGGAGATTGAAGGAAGCAAACTTGAGAATTAATGCCGAGAAGTGCCAATTCTTTAGAAAAGAGCTAAAATTTCTAGGCCACTTGGTGACAGAAAACGGTATTGCAACGGACCCAGAAAAGGTGGCCGCAATAGCCCAATTAGAACCACCAACTTGCACAAAGGAATTACGCCAGTACTTAGGAGTGGCATCCTGGTACAGACGGTTCGTACCAGGTTTTGCAGCACTAACACACCCATTGAACGAACTACTAAAGAAGAGAACAAAGTGGCACTGGAGCGAGGAGCATCAGGCAGCATTCGATGCTGTAAAGGAAAGGCTGACGAGTGGCCCAGTATTGGCATGTCCAGACTTCACAAAAACGTTTGTGCTCCAGACGGATGCAAGTAACATGGGATTAGGAGCCATATTGGTACAAAACACTGAGGATGGAGAGAGAGTGCTATCATACCTGTCAAGAGAATTAAACCCAGCGGAAAAGAACTATTCGGCAACAGAAAAGGAATGCCTAGCGATAGTATGGGCAATACGCAAACTAAAACCATACCTTGAAGGATACCGATTTAAAGTGGTAACAGATCACATGGCGTTGAAGTGGTTGAATAGCATAGAAAGCCCTACGGGCCGTATAGCCCGATGGGCACTGGAACTGCAACAATACGATTTCGAAATAGCATACAGAAAGGGCAAATTAAACATTGTCGCAGACGCTTTGTCAAGGCAACCAATGGAAGGGTGCAAAAGAATAATAGATAATGGTGCCAGATTAAGACAAGCAAACAACGATTGTGGGTGGATTCAAGACATAATGGGAAAAATAAAACAACAACCACAGAAATATCCGGATTACATTATAGAAAATAGTCAGGTATACAGGAACATTCCGCACAGAGCAGGCCAAGAAGAAGTGGTAGCTTGGAAACTATGTGTGCCAAAAACACTACGTAATCAAGTAATGGCCGAAAACCACACGGCAACAACAGCAGGGCATACAGGGAGCAGGCGAACTACTGCCAGGACCGCAGCAAGATATTACTGGCCAGGAATGCAACGAGATATCAGGACATTTGTAGGAAAGTGTACGATATGCCAACAATATAAACCCAGCCAACAGCAGGCAGCGGGAAAGATGCTAACACAAATACCGGAAGAACCATGGGCTACAGTATGCGCTGACTTTGTAGGACCGTTGCCAAGATCGAAACACGGAAATTCAATGCTACTAGTAATCATTGACAGGTTTTCGAAATGGACAGAACTGATACCGATGCGGAAGGCAACTGCAGAAAGTCTAGTTAAGGCCTTTCGAGAGAGGATACTATCTCGATTCGGAGCTCCAAAAATGGTGATAACGGACAATGGAGTTCAATTCACTAGCAGGATATTCAAAAAAATGTTAGAAGAATGGGGATGCCAACACCAACTGACAGCACCGTACACGCCACAAGAAAATCCAACCGAACGAGCAAATAGAACAGTAAAAACAATGATTGCTCAGTTTACGGGGGAAAATCAACGCAACTGGGATGAAAGTTGGCCAGAAATAACTCTAGCAGTGAATACAAGCCAATCAGAGGCAACAGGATTCACGCCAGCGTATGTAATACAGGGGCGTGAACCAAGAATGCCGGGTGCACTATACGATAATGTCACGATAGGCACAGGAAAGCAAACGATACCACCAGACGCGAAGGTGAAACAAATGCAAGAGCTGTTCGAATTAATACGGCGAAATCTGGAAACGGCTGCACAGGATCAGGCCCGCCATTACAATCTGAGACGAAGAGAATGGAGACCAGTGATTGGAGCAACGGTATGGGCAAAAGAACACCACCTTTCAAATGCTGCAGAAGGATTCGCAGCAAAGCTGGCACCAAAGTTTGGAGGCCCATATGAAGTGATAGGCTTTGCATCTCCGGTCATATGCAAAATACGGCACAAAGAAACGAAAAAAACCAGACAAGCACACATCAGCCAACTGAAGCAACAAATATGCGAAGAAGCGGATGGCACGAAAAGTGATGAGCAATGAGGATGGACGACTCGAATGACATGGCGGCGAGAAAATCTGCACAGACCGGCCGGCTGGACAGAGAACTCAAAACATGACTTAGAGCTGAAAATCTAAAAACGCATCGCATCAGAAACAAATTATAGCAAAGTTGCAAACCGCATCGCAGAGCACAATGAAGATGTGCGAATATCGTAATGACACGTATACAAGCATGCGAAAACGAATTTAGAAACTGGCAACGGATACCCGAATATCGTAACGATGCAAACAATATGCAGGCATAATAGAAAAAAACCAGAGATAGAACGATTGGGGACAGCACCAACACATATGCGCATACACCACGAAAAGAGAGGGGAAACGCACCCACACAGGCGCATGATGTTACGCACCCACACATACGCACGATATGACGTATGTAATGGTGAGTCACCGCAATGCACATACACATGCGCATGCTACTATGCATATAATGGTGGAGCATCTCGGCGTTTTAAAATATGCCAATAGAACAAGGGCAAGGAGGAGAAATCCTAAATATCGGTAAATATCAAAGAAATGACCGAAAGGCGAGCTTTCATGCGTGCAAATGTCATGATCAGGAAACACTCAAAGTTTATCACTCGGCGAGTAAAGACAAAAAAAAAAAAAACCAAAGAAAAACCATGATCGCATTTAATGCAAATTTTGGCCAGGATGAAGGCGTAGCTCGACGAGGTGCGGCACCGCGGGCCAATATGGAACGCGGTGACTGGCATCCGTCCGATGAGGAGTCCGACGGCGATGTGCCGGACATGGCAAATCCGGCCATCGCCGCCTCTTCGGACGAGGAGTTAGATGAGGACGGAGAGGAAAGCGGGTACATGACGGAGGAGAGCGAGGCCGAGTCAGAGGTAAACATACAGGAAGAGGAGAGCGACGATGAAGCAGTATGGAGGGAGCTGGATGAGGCTATGCAGATGATAGAGAACGAAGGGGCGGAAGAGGCGAGCAGCGATCGAAATAGCCCAGATGAATATGCGCCATGGGACCAAAATTATATATATGAGCCGCCGGCAAGATTGTGGGAGCCAGCGCGGCCATCAACGCCGTTCCGTATGGTGGACGCAGGGTCAGAGGCCAGCGAAACGGCGGGGATGGCCGTGGCTGATGAAGGTGCGGCTGATGGAGTAGCCAGCCCACCTCCATTCGAGCCGGAGGGCATAGATTGGGAGGCAGAACGGGCCGCGGCTGAGTGCACGCAATGGATGAGTTGGTGGCGTCAGCAGATCCTGCAGCAGCAGGAAGCTGAGAGGGATCTGTTGGCGTGGGAGAAAAGCCGAGAGGAGGAGGAGGAGCAGTTGAAGTGGGCGAGGGAAAGGTTTGTCGCTGATAATACAGCAGCAACAACAACTGCAACAATGGCAGCAACAGTTGCAGCAACAACAACAACTGCAACAATGGCAGCAGCAAGTGCAGCAACAGCAACAACAACTGCAACAATGCCAGCAACAAGTGCAGCAGCAACAACAACTGCAGCAACTGCAGCTGCAATTGATGCAACAACAATTGCAGCCACAGCAACAACAACAACAGCAAGAGCAACAACAGCAGGAGCCACAGCAACATCAGCAGCAGCAACTTCAACAACAGCAACTCGAATCGCAAGAGTGCCCGTGGGTGTGGCCAAGACCGGCATTAAAGAGACAAATGTCTGCACCCACGGTGCAAAATGAAAGTGTTCGGCCAATATTGGCCAGGCAGTTGTCTTGCCCAGCGCCAGACGGGCATGAGAGGTATGAGGCAGTGGAAGAAACCGAATGGCCGGAGACGGTCTCAGAAATGGTGGGGCAAATGGCCCAACAGGAGGGGCCAAGATCAGTAAGATTAGTGTGGGCGGGTAGAATTAGGTATAGAATTAGAATTGCACAGGGGGTAGTTAGGGTATTTAGGGAAAAGCAATAAAAAAAAAAACACAACAAAAAAAAATTAGAAATAAGTTAGCAAGAAAAAAAAAAGATGCGGAACGGGCCAAGAAAAAAAAAGGGAACAAACAATGAAAGGATGCCCTAATCCGACAACATTTAAGAAAAGATACTCAGTAATCGCCAACATTAGAAGATGCCAATTGGCCAATAAAAGATGCGAGCTGAGTCCCAAAAAAAAAAAGGCACAAAACAAGCACAAGACAAGCCAAAACCAAAGAAAAACACAAAATAAGCAAAACACACAAAACAAGCAAAAGACAAGCCAAAACCAAAGAAAAAAAAAAACACAAAACACAGGCCAAAGCTACAAGTGCAAACATATTAAATGCACAAATACGAGAATAGAAAATACACATACAGAAAACAAACAAAAGGTACAAGGGACAGGGGAGGGCAAATCCCTCCCGAAGAAGGGGGGGAGTGTGAGGAATATTATAAATCATAATAATATCCCACACAACAAACCAACAGCGAGGCAATACAAAGGTGTGAATAACGCACCAGATACAAGATATAGCCAAGACACGAACCAGATGTACGATATACGATACAAGACATAGCCGAGACACGAACCATATGTACGATATACGACCAATATTGGTACTGGTCGAGCGAACCAGTGCAACGCAAATAAGTTACGATCAAACGCAATGGATCGAACCACACGCAACCGCAAGCGATTTCGTACAAGCGGGAAGATGCGTGGGAAGCATAATGTAAAACGTCGGCATTTGCACGACATACGATACGGCTACGATCGAACATGACCGATCGAGCCGCACGCAACCGCGAGCAATTTCGTACAAGCGGGAAGATGCGTGGGAAGCATAATGTGAGAAGTTGGAAATTACACGACATACGATACGGCTACGATCAAACACGACTGATCGGACCGCACGCAACCGCGAGAGATTTCGTACAAGCGGGAAGATGCGTGGGAAGCAGAATGCAAAAAAACCAATATGCATACATACGACGGGCAACCAGGTCCAACATGGCTCGATCGAACCTGTGACGTACGATCGAGCATGATGATCGAGCCGCATGCGACCGCCGGCAAATTTCGTACAAGCGGGAAGATGCGTAGGAGGCATAATGTATAAAATCGGCTATGTAAGAGCAAATAAGGGCAAGCGAAAAAGGGCATTGGCCCAGTGAGACAATTTAAGAGCACAGAGAGGCCACAATAGAAATGCATGCATTGACGTACAATGCATGAACAAGCATACACTCACAATACATGTATGCTATGCGTGTATGACCGCGAGAGGGAGTACCGGTGGCCTATGGGTGCTCTCTGCCTACGTCACACACAAGAGATCAAAGCAGTGAGAGCATGAACTGCCGAAATTATGAGAACAAAGTGAGGGCCAAGCAAGCACACGAGACGGGTGCGGGGCATGCATGCATGTATGAAACGATAATGGTTTGTGGATTGGATAGGGGAATATGCGAACCGAAGGGGGAGGGATGAACAATGGGGAAGCCCTCTATCTGATAGATACGATATGCGGATGAATGTGCATTGTATGGGAAATTAAACGATTTCGTATGTTAATTTAATCAATATGATTATCGTTAAACAATAGCTTAAGTTAATATAATTGTCATATATATGTATGTAAATATAATAAGGAGAGAATATGTGTGAAATTGGGTGTGACAAGTGGATCAAAGGGAGCGACGGGCAAAGGCAGCGATGAAAGCAGAGAAAGTCAACGGGATACGATGGGCGGCCAATAGAAAGGCGACGCCAGCATAAGAAAGGGATGCAAGTCAATATGTACAAACGAGAAAGACAGGGACAAGGAATAAATGGGCGCGCAGCCACAAAGAAAGTGGACATATGCGCCAAAGATTTACGGGATTTTCACCACGCATAGCAACAAGTGGATGCGTGGGTGAAAGCAGAGGGCCGATGGAAATGTACCAGCTGTATAGCGGTACTACACCAAGCTATTCCTGAGGCCGCGGGAGTTGCCTATATAAAGGCAACGCCCGTCATTATGAAATTATCAAGTCATCAAGTCATCAAGTAGTGATCAAGTAACAAGTAATTAAGGCCTTACGAGTAACCTCAAGAACTTATCAAGGAAACAGAAGGAGCAAAGGAAAAACAAGGAACTATACAGGCCTTACGAGTAACCTGTACAGTTCATTTCGACAGCAACAAATCCTTAAATAAGGATAGTAAACACCGTACCCAAGCTAGAGTGAGTGGGAGAGAAGCCAAGCATTTCCAGGAGTATCCAAAGTCAATGGTAGGCACGAGGATATATTCCAGGATCTATATATCCTGACGAATACCAATTATTGAGGAACATCCTGCCAAAGCCATAAAACAAGAGCCATCTCAACGAGCATAGCGAAAGGGTGCAGAGGTGTGGAGCACAAATCAAGCATATGATACAGACCGAGACAATAATCGGCAACAGGAGCAAGAGGAAGGCAAGAAGCGACGACGAGGGATTCAAAGTAACTCACCAACGCTGTCCAAGTCCAGACCTACCGCAGAGAAACTTGTCATAGCCAATCAAGCCCATAACGATCGCAAATAAACGCATTATAAAAAATCAAATCAATAAACAAAGCTGTTCTGATTTCACCGGGGCACAAAATAAATTTTGTTGTGCCAAACCTAGCCCAAGAGATATTATAAATATCCCGAAGGACGAGAAAGGATCGTTACAAAATTTAAAAGTTATGGAAAAGTATTTAATCGCGAGAAAAAAATAAAAGTTGATAAGCGCAAAAAAAACACGTCCGTCCTCTGCAACGAGTGAAAGTATTTTTTTGACAGATCATTGACAGATTTTCAAAATGGACAGAACTGATACCTATGCGCAAGGCAACTGCAGAGAATTTAGTTAAGGCTCTTCGGGAGAGGATTCTATCTAGATTCGGAGCTCCTAAGGTGGTGATAACGGACATTGGAGTCCAATTCACTAGCAGAATATTCAAGAAAATGCTAGATGAATGGGGATGCCAACACCAGCTAACAGGACCGTACACACCACAAGAAAACCCAACCGAAAGGGCAAACAGAACAGTGAAAACAATGATTGCTCAGTTTACGGGGGAAAATCAACGTAACTGGGATGAGAGTTGGCCAGAAATAACACTAGCAGTAAATACAAACCAAACCGAGTCAACAGGATTTACGCCAGCATACGTGATACAGGGGCGTGAACCAAGAATGCCAGGTGCGATATCCGACAGTGTCACGACGAGCACAGGAAAAGAAACCATACCACCAGAGGCGAAGGTAACACAAATGCAAGAGCTATTCGAGCTAATACAGCGTAATATAGAGACGGCTGCGCAGGATCAGGTGCGGTATTACAATGTGACACGAAGTGAATGGAGATCAATAATTGGAGCAACCGTATGGGCAAAAGAACACAATCTTTCAAATGCTGCAGAAGGATTTGCAGCGAAACTGGCACCAGGGTTTGGAGGCCCATACGAAGTAATCGGTTTCTTATCACCAATTATATGTAAATTACGTCACAAGAAAACGGGAAAGAACCGACAAGCACATATCAGCCAGATTAAACAACGGATATGCGACGAAGATGAGTGCAAGAAACAAGATGAAAACTGAGCACAGATGACTTTGCTGACATGGACAGAAAACTCAAGAACATACTAATAATCTTATTCACTTAAAATGTGCTGGCCTCAATGGCCGCGACTATGACAAATTTTCTGGTTTGTCTGTGTCTAAGCCTGAGCTTGGCTTAATGCGCTGGACTTGCCCATCTTGTGACAGCCAGCAGCTTGATTTTAGCCGTATGTATAGGGATCTTCGTTTAAAGTTTCTTTCTTTAAACAAACTGGCCAAACAGCTGTCTAACGAGTGTGAATCTAGCGTACATTTATTGTCGCAATTTAAGTTTAATCCACCTTCTGAGAAGTTACCCAAGAAATGTAGCCTTGAGTTGCCTCGTAAGCAGTCGGCAGCACTCTCTATTACATCGTCTCCCATTTTACTTTCGCCTACACCATCTTCTTGTCCCTCTTTATGTTCTTCTTTTCAGATTGAAGTACCCATTACAAGCCCTGGTGTACCTCAATCTATCCCTCACGGGAACTCTGATCAATCACAGGATCATGCTGGCTCTCAATCACTTGCGGATCCCAATGCTCCTCCGCCTCCACTAACTGTAGTGCCTCATCGCAAACAATTATTTATCTCTAGGCTTGCTCCAGATACTTCTGAGTCGTCTGTGGCAGCTTACATTGGTAATATATGCCCTGCTAAGGTTTTAATTCAAAAGTTTAAGTTTTCAAGGCCTCGCGAAATCTCCTCTTTTAAAATTACAGTACCAAATGAGTATTTCTCAGCTATGGTTGACACTAATTTCTGGCCAGAGGGCCTAGTTGTACACGAGTTTGCGCCCAATAAGCGCTCCCGTCAGTTGCCTGTCCACCTTCCTAATTTATCTTCTGCTTCAAAAAACTAATAACGTCTAGTCTTTGCATTCATTATCAAAATGTAAGAGGACTTCTTACCAAGCTCTCGAACCTGTTCTATGATAGCCAAACCTTCTCGGCTGACATATTAGCTTTCTCTGAAACTTGGCTTAACTCCTCTGTTTTGGATAATGAAATTCTTTCTAATAACTTTATTTCTTATAGGCTTGATCGTGTTGGTCGTCGTGGCGGTGGAGTACTCATTGCTGTTAACTCGAATCTGTGTTCAAGTGTCGTGCCGATTGATCTGCCCTTAGGTGTTGAGTTTATTTGCGTCGAAGTTACATGTTCCAACTTTAGCTTATATATTTCTTGTTCATATATTCCTCCAGCTTCTGATATCATGACCTATATGCACCATGCTGATGCTTTGCAAACTATTTTTAATAGTCTTAGAGATCGTGATTTACTTATAGTTTTAGGTGATTTCAACTTGCGTAATATTTCTTGGCTTGTTGATGATAATCTATCTTTCTTAATTCCTTCATCTCAACATGTTTTTCTTGATTGCCTACTTGAATGTCCGCTATATCAGTTGAATTCTTTCCTTAACTCTTCTAAAAGAATCCTTGATCTTGTTTTTGTCTCTGATCCCACTGTTAGTGCTGTATCCCGAACACAGCCCCTAGTGAAACCTGAAGATCCTTATCACCCTACCATTGAAGTTACTATTTCTTACAATTCCGTTACTAAATCACTTAATAACATCGCAAATTCTCGTCGTAGAATTTCTTATTTTCTCTTTTGATTGGTCATTTCTATTTGAGTGCTGCGATATAGATTGTGCAGTGAAGTTTTTCTACTCTGCTCTTAATTCTCTAATTGATAAATGCGTTCCTTATGTGAATGTCTCTACCGTCTCCAGCGCGCCAGTCTGGTTCACACGTAGGCTCTCTAATCTCCGCAATATTAAATCGAGATATTTTAAAAGATTTAAAAAAACTGGTTCGCCACTTGACTATGCAAATTACTGTATAGCCAAATCTCAATTTTGTCTTTTAAACACTCAATGCTACAATAATTATATCGTTCGCTGTAAGGTTGAATTTAATAAGAACCCCAAAAGATTTTACAACTTTGTTAATTCCAAAAGACGCTCTAATGTACTACCTTCCACCTTCAGACTTAATGACCAGACTGCTAATAATGACTCAGATATTGCAGATCTGTTTGCTAAATTCTTTCAGTCGACTTATTCTACTACTGTTTCGGATCCCACAACCTATCCCTTTTCAATCCCACATTTTTTGTTTTTTTTTTTTTTTTTGGCTGGACGTTGACGCGTACAATGCGAAGTACGTTCAAGTGGCCCATACGACACCAGGACATAGCCTGTTTCGCGCGAGCCCAAGCGAAGACATAACACCAAAAGGAAGGTCAATGGTTATATCCAGAGTTGGATGAAAGTTGTCTTCGGGGATAACTAAGGGATCAGTCCTGGAAACATCGCAGTTGGAGGAATCCAACACAAATACCAGATCTAGTGATCTGTTACGACTATTCCGGACAGGATTTATTTGAGTTAGGGACAACTCAAGCAGACCATCTATGAAACAATGTGACAAAGAGGGCAACAGTAATAAAGAGTCAAATGAAAGGGTCCAGGCAATCTCAGGTAAATTAAAATCTCCCAGAACAACGAGCAAGTCTTTGTCAGAGAGATATGAGGAAATATGTTGAATAGCTTCCAAATGTTGAGTGTATACTGCCAAGTCGGACTGTGGTGGAATATACGAACAAGTAATATAGGCAGAAAAAGAATTAAACGAAATTTTAACACAAACAAATTCAATCTCCTGATTGGAGGACTGGACAATTCCAGACGAGAACGCCGAGTCAACAGCGATCAAAACGCCACCACCATTACGGATAGTGCGATCATGTCTATATATTAAATATTTTGAGGGGAAAATTGAAGCATCGGAAATATCAGGCTTCAGCCAAGTCTCAGTAAAGGCAAGAATATGAAAGTCAAAAGCTAGACTATCTACATAGAGTTTAGACAGTTTAGTCTTTAGTCCCCGTACGTTCTGATAGGCCAGAGTTAGGGACGAAATTAGTTTTTTGACTCGCCAACAGGTGCAGACGAGCCGGAAGGAACGTTATTCACAGAGGCAGGTAGCAAGCTTGTATACTCTTTTACAACAAGGTGTTCCGGCCAAAAATCTTTATGACATATTTGGCCAAAAAGATCTGGGGAGACACCTATTTTAAAGGACGAAATGTCCCGAGTATATGAAAAACGGAACTTTTCCACAGCAATGTTTGGTGCTTGAACTTTGCCCTGGATGTAGGCTATGACTTCTTCAGAAGTAGTATTGGGATCAAGCCTCGAAATAAAAATTTGCTTTTTGGGTGGAACTACAACAAGGGAACTAGGAATACTAAGCACAGCAGTAGCGGCTACAGCAGACGCAGCAGCAGCTGAAGCAGCCAGCACTTTACTAGCTCCTCTTGTAACTACTTTATTGGCAATATTCCTGGAAACGGATGTTTGCCCGGACGGTTCGGAAACTACAACCGATATCGCGTTAGTAGGTGGGATACTGTCTCCAGGGGAAATGGGAAGAGACTCCACACCTGCCAAAGCCGACTCCTAAACGATATCAGCTGCTGTGCATTTGGTGACATAGGGTCAATGTCGAGAGCCGGAACTGGTAGAGACGAATGTGCCGACGGACTGAGGGACGCGCCCTGAAACCTGGCCCTCTTTCGCGTCGGAGATTCAATCAAAAGTTTAGAACTTCTGAATTGAACATCCATCGCCAAAAGCTCCTCTTGGAGCTTATGAACGCCAGCTGACAGGGTTTTAAATGCATCCCCAGTCCGTTTCATAAAATTTCGCATCTCAAGCTCCAAGCCACGACACGAATCACAGCCCCATTTAAGGCCGCCACCCTGTGCAATACTATCCCGCACCTTGACTGTGTAACCAGCACATTTAAAGTGCATTACATTGTCACACAGCCAACAGTAAAGAAAGTCTTCACTGGTCTTGCTGGGATTATTGCAATTATATTTGCAACAGACAGACATTATTAAATAATTGATTTATACAAAAACAAATTATAAATCAATATGTAACTAAAAAGGGAAAAATGTATATATATCTTAAGAGAGACGTATACAAAGCAAGGCAAAAGCTAACTGCAATATGCAAATTAGAAAGAGAAAACAAAAAGAGAGAATATTTGTACTTATCTGTATTAAAACACACAACAACAAAAACTTGTCACCAGCGCGAAGTTAACGGCCGCGAGCGCGATCAAAAGAGAAAACAAAAGAATAGAGAGCACCAACACCACACAAACAAAAACAAACTATGAACTGTAAATTGAGAGCGCGGGTGGGAGCAAAAAATAGAACGAAATCAAAAACTAAGCAGCGCAACAACAAAATTATATTTGCGTTTGTTAAAGTTTTGATAATAAATTTATATAAATGTTTGTAAATTTAACGCAAACTTCGCGATGAGTATAGCGATTTATTAAGAATTAGTAAGGCAATGAATTTTAAATTGTATGTTTTTTCCTAGTATTACTGAAGACTCTATTATCTCCAGCTTGTCATCTATGATGTCTTCCTTCGTTCCCGGTCCTGATAATATACCTAGTTGCATCCTTCAAATGTGTTCGATTTCCCTATCTAAGCCTTTATCTCGGTTATTCTTTATATCGAGTGATACTTGTAGCTTTCCCGATATTTGGAAGGAGTCTTTTATTATTCCGCTTTTTAAAAAGGGTAGCAAATCGGATGTTTCTAACTACCGTGGCATTGCCAAACTTTCGGCAATACCAAAGTTGTTTGAGAAAATTATTACGTCTTCCCTTCAACACCTATCCAGATCCACTATTTCTCCTTGTCAGCATGGCTTCATGAAAGGTCGTTCGTCGCTTACTAACCTTTTAGAATTGACTACCCTTGTACACCATGGCTTCCGTAAAAAGTGTCAAACTGATGTTATTTATACTGACTTTAGTAAGGCTTTCGATACGGTTGATCATTCTATGCTTCTCGCGAAACTTAACATCATGGGTTTTTCCCCGAAACTGTTGGCTTGGTTAAAGTCGTATCTTATTGGCAGAACCCAAAAGGTGTCTTTTCGTTCCTCATTATCTAAAACTATTAAAGTTACGTCAGGTGTACCCCAAGGCAGTCATCTGGGCCCACTGTTATTTACCCTGTTTATAAATGATTTACCCTTGGCCTTGGTTCACTCACGCGTGCTCATGTTTGCGGATGACGTCAAGATTTGTTATTCCTATAATGATCCTTCTTTCCAACAGTACTTGCAATCTGATCTCGATGCGTTTTATTTATTAACGTGGCACCAATCACAGGGTGCCACGTTAATAAATTACACCTTAATGCCTCTAAGTGTTCTTTTATGACTTTCAGTCGTTTGTCTCCGTTCCTAGCTCATTACTCCATTAAGTCTGTTCTGTTAGATTGTGTACCATCCTTTAAAGACTTAGGCGTTATGTTTGACCCAAAACTTTCATTTAATGTTCATATTGCTTCAATTGTCAATAGAGCATGCAGCCTTCTTGGCTTTATTAAACGTTGGGCCAAAGAATTTGATGATCCCTATGTAACAAAGGTTTTATACACTTCGTTAGTTCGCCCTATTCTCGAATATTGCTCGCCAGTATGGAACCCGCAATATGATGTTCACCAGCGTAGTATTGAATCGGTACAGAAGCAATTCCTTAAGTTTGCGTTACGCGGTCTTAATTGGGACCCGAGTCTTCGCCTACCTTCTTATTCTGACAGACTTCTTCTTATTAATCTTCCTTCACTTTACAACCGTAGGCTCGTTTTTGGAATTCTCTTTCTCCATAAACTAGTCAACGGCGAAGTCATTTCTACTAATTTACTAAGTACGCTATATTTTTGTGTTCCCTCACGTCGGACCAGAAACTTTTTTCCTATTTACCTTAGTAGATGTCTGACTAACTACTCTCTTCACGAACCTTTTCGTGTTCTTTGCCAATCTTTTAACAACCTTTCTCACCTAATTTCTCCTCATCTTTCTGTCACTTCTCTTCGCGCTATACTTTTTAATCATCTACAGCGAAACCAATGAAAATATTCTGGACTTGGATTGGCTGCAACTCATCCCTGACCACATTGGCTGTGAATCGGGGCATAGCTGGCACCTTATGCAAATAAAACACCTCCACCGGGTCGGGGATGTTTAGTTGTGTATATAGCTAAGGTATCTTTTTCAATTAATTACTATCTGTCTTTAGCTTAAGCTTTTTCGTCGACTGCTGTGTTAGTTGACGTAAATAAATAAATAAATAAATAAATAAATAAATAAATAAATAAATAAATACCAGTGAGTTGAAGGTCTCAAACTTTAATATATTTATGCTTCATATATAGAAAAAAAAAAACCAAACCACCCAAGTCGCAAACTATATCCCAGAGTGTGACAGCGAAGTACGAATATCGTAAAGAGACAGGGGAGTGTGAGGATAGCATAGCGCTGACCGATCGAACCAATTCAAAGCATGCGATTTACGATCAAACACAATTATGGCTGATCGAACCACAATCAACCTCTGGCGATTTCGTACAAGCGGGAAGATGCGTGGGAGGCGTAACATAGGAAATCGGATATGTGAGAGGGATATACAAGCCGAAGAGGGAGGGGTGAGCATTGGGAAGGCCCTCTGTCTGGTGGATATGTTATGCGCGGTAGATCGCGATACAATTAAATCAACTACTAGTATACAATTAAATAAAGTATTTACTAAAATAATCATGCTAAGTAGTATAAACCAATATACTAAGTTAATTATAGAAAAGATATACGTAAGTTAAGATTGTTCTTTACTTGTGCGATGTCACTAAGTATAAGATAATTATTTTGGATCGACCGATTCTGTTTATTGTTCGTAAAAGACTAAAAACTAAAATGTTCTTATGCTAAGCTAGCACTGACCTATAATCGCTGTGTAAGCAATTATGCTGCATGGATCAAGTTCAGACGTCACGACGTCCGCGCGTTGAGCGTTGTCAGCGGAGAAGCGATTGCATGGCAAGCAGAAATATAATTGCAGGTTTGCAGCCCATGCAGAATTTAGGCCGATGACTTATGTCAGGCCGGATGTGTTAACTCCTCCCTCGCTAGTTCGAAGGCCGTCCCCGGTTTTCCTAAGGGTGTCAATGACAATACGTAGCGATGCTTGCTTTTTGTTGTTTCTCAATTTTTGAAAGGATTTATAACAGACGATTATAGCGGCTAGGATGGAGACAAATAAGGTGGTCATTTTTATAGGCCATAATTTCATGTTTCTTTCTGATGCTGCCAATATGATGAAGGTTTTCAAAATTCAATCTGTGAAGGTGTGGCATGCTCAGAATTTTCTTATGACCAGTAATATTTAGTGTGGTTGACGTTGCTGAGCCTGGGTGTCTTTTGACGATATTTTTAATGTTTCTGTAGAGAGACCCATTTATTTGTAGTCTTTTTTTTTTTTTTTTTTTTTAGCTGACATTGACGATACTATGCGCAATACGTTCAAGTGGCCCCTACGACACCAGGACAAAGCCTGTTACGCGCGAGCCCAAGCAGATAACTGCCCACTTCCCACCCGACCGAACGAGGGGTGCAGCCGTATAACGCACGGCACGAATCGCGTGGACAAATACACAATAGAAAAAACCGACAAACAAATAGTACTATAGCTATCTATTAACAAAATGGGATAGGATAGATGTGTTAAGCATATTAATAGAAAACTCTGAGCCGATTACAGGGAATAGAAGGTTGTAATCAGAGCAGAGGACCCTAAAAGGTTCATGCATGGCATAGTTAGAAGAAGAACGACTAAGGGATAAAGGTATCAAAGGATGTCTACTCCGTCTACATGGTACCGACAGATTTACCTGAGCTAATAACTCAGGCGAGTCAATATCACCAATTAGGAGCTTGTGCATAAAAATAACACCAAGCATAATTCTACGGTTAGTTGGGGAAGGAAGGTTAATCAAGAGAAGACTATTAAAATACGAAGGCATGACATTGCGATCCCAGCTTAAGCCAGGAAGAGCAAATAGCAAGAACTGCTTTTGAACGGATTCAAGTCTAATCTGGTGCGACTCATATTGAGGTGACCAAATGCAAGATCCATACTCTAAAATAGGACGGACAAGCGAAGTAAAAAGAACTTTAGTTGTATAGGGGTCGTCAAATTCTTTTGACCATCTTTTAATGAAACCCTGAACACTCGTGGCCTTTGCTACCGTGGTGGAAATATGGGTGTCAAAATTTAACTTATGGTCCATAAGTACGCCCAAATTATTCATATTATTTAGACGTTCTAAAGGATTATTGTTTAGAAAATAAGTGACCAGTTGAGGAGAGTTACGAAAAAAAGTCATTACCTTACAGTTGGTAGTGTTAAGATTTAGTAGATTAAACTGGCACCAGGATTGAAAATTTTTAAGGTCAGCTTGTAGCCGACTAAATGAATCTGTATCTTTATAAGTAAGACAAAGCTTGACATCGTCAGTATACATAGGCACACGCGAATGAACAATGACTGATGGAAGATCGTTAATGAATAATGTAAAAAGCAGAGGGCCAAGACGACTACCTTGAGGTACAACAGAAGTCACAATAATGGAATCGGAAAAAGAAGACTTAAAAAGTACCTTCTGTTTTCTATTTGTTAAATATTCTCGAACCCAAGAAAGGAAAAGAGGTGGAAAACCGATGTTGTTCAGTTTAGAAAGTAATAAAGTATGATTAACAGAATCAAAGGCTTTGCTGAAGTCAGTGTATATGACATCAGTTTGTTTAGCATTTTTGAACCCCTTGATAATTAGAGATGTAAATTCTAAAAGGTTAGTGGTTGTAGATCTACGTTTCACAAACCCATGTTGGGATGGCGAAATGATAGAGCTGCAAAAATGTTGCAATTGAGAAGTTATAATTTTCTCAAAAGCTTTCGGAATAGCGGACAATTTGGAGATACCCCTATAGTTAGAGGCTTCGGACTTTTTGCCATTTTGATGCAGAGGAATGATATACGACTCCTTCCAAATAGATGGAAAAGAGGAAGATTCGACAGACAATTTTAAAATGGGTTTACATAATGCGTTTGCACAGAACCTGAGTACACATCCAGGAAGACCATCTGGCCCCGGAGAATAAACGGGTTTAACTAATTTAAGTTCGCTAAGAATAGAACCTTCATCAATCACTGGATTGAAAATGCAATTAGCCTTTTCTAAATGATAAGGATACGGACTTGCTCGATATTCCGTTGAGGAATAAGTTGTTTTGAAAAAACTCGCAAACATATCGGCAATTGTCTGATCAGTGCTCGCTTTTTTATTTTGAAAAGACTAAAAAGATCGGTGCACAGATGTCTTACGTTTAGAATTAACAAAAATATAAAATTGTGAGGGTGAGGTATTAAGCATCTTGAATTTTGAACGAGCGACTGTATACAGAGCGTAACCTGATGAACGACGTGTTTTTTAAAACGTCCTATAGTATCGAGTCTTCACATTTTTCAAATTGGACAGCTCATGAGAGAACCAGGGAGGTTTGTTAAGCCGCTCCAGCCTACCAAGAGGCACACAAATATCAAAGAGTGAATTCAGAGTATCATAAAAAAAACGAACAGCTGAGTTCAAATCTCTACTATTGTATAGATAAGACCAATCGGTATGGGTAATGTTTTTATTAAGGCTGGCAAAGTCAGTCTTTCGAAAGCTCCTAGTTAGAGGTAACTCATTTGAACCAAGTAATGGTGAAAGCAAAGACAGATCAATTTTTAAATTTAATGTAGTATGAAATTTGTCTTCGGGAAGAACAAATGGTTCGATCCTAGAAACATCACAAAAAGAAGAATCCAATACAAAAATAAGATCTAACGATTTTTCATTAGAATTTAAGACAGGATTGACTTGGGATAAAGATAAGCCTAGAAGGCCATCAATAAAGTTATGTGACATAGAGGGCAGCAATATGGTACATTCATCTGTTGGTGACCATGCTAAAGCGAGTAAATTAAAATTACCTACAACTATGAGCATGTCTTGTCTGGAAACTAAAGAGGAGACAAACTGAATTGCCTCTAAATGATTTGAATATACCACCATGTCTGACAATGGTGGAATATAGGAACAAGTAATATAAGCATTAAAAGATTTAAAATTTACTTTAACACCGACAAACTCAATCTCCTGGGTACTAGAAAATTGCATCATTTTAGATGATAAAGCAGCATCAACAGCTATCAGAACGCCACCGCCTATGCGAGAAATCCGGTCACGTCTGAATATAGAAAAGTTTGTGGAAAAAACCGATGCATCATCGGCAATAACAGATTTTAACCACGTCTCTGTAATGGCTAGAATGTTATGTTCAAAAGAAAGACTATCTACATAGAGATTAGGAAGTTTAGATTTCAGTCCTCTAACGTTCTGGTAACCCAGGTTAAGGACGACGCTAGTTTTTTGACATACCAGCAGATGCTGATGTGGCAGGAATAGTATTAGTTGTTGTTGTTGGCAAGCGAATTTTCCGATTTTTCTTTTTTGCAGTATATTCCTTAACTATTATATGTTTCGGCCAAAAATCTTCTCGACATAAAAAATCGAAGATATTGGCACAAACACTAATTTTAAAGGACGAAATGTCCCGAGAATAAGAAAATTTACACTTTTCCACCGCAATATTCGAGACGTTAACTTTCTTCCGAATATAGGCTATTACATCATCAGATGGGACAACAGGGTCTAGCCTAGAAACAAATATATGTTTCTTTGGTGGTATGCCAACGAGAGGCCGCGGTCCCGAAGCGTCAGCCGCAGCAGCAACGTTGGACATAGCAGCACCACTGCAGCAGTCAACTTGTTTACGGGGCCCTCGATACTTTTAGAACTGTCGGCAATTTCCATTGGAATGGGTAATTGCCCGGACACATCGGACACTACAATAGGCATCGTTTTTAACAGAACATTCCCAGGTGAAACCGGTAATTCCTTACTAATCGCATTCACAACCGGGCTCTTAAACGATACCAATCTACAGATACAGAAACACCCCGAGGACTGGTCCTTTTACGTTTTGGAGACTCATTCATAAGCGATAAACTTCTGAACTGAGTCTCCACCTTAAAGTGTCAAAACTATCTCTAGTCCGCCTCATGAATGAGCGCATCTTCTCCACCTCACGGCAAGCATCACATCCATATTTTAAGCCACCAGCTTTAGCAATAGACTCTTTGATTTTGACTGTGTAACCTGCACACTTTACGTGCACCGCATTGTCACACAACCAACAAAGAATATAATCATGGGAGTCAACCGCATTAGTGGCAACTATACAATTATTTTTTGAGCAGACAACCATTTTATCAAAAAGTTAAATTTATTTAAAAAAAGGAATAAAAAAATAAAAAATAAAAATTGTAAAGGTAAAAAATCTGTGTATAAGAATATACTGACCAGTTCTGACACAAGGGTTAATGTGCAGAGTAAGCCTTTACAACTAAAGAAATTAAAAGAGCAAGAATACACAAAAACAAAAACACGTATCACAAAGTCGCGGGTAGGCAAAAGACGAGAGCGCAAATCAAACAAGAATAGGAAAGAGCGGGAGAGCGCGTCAAATTGAACACATGCAACAACAACTTGTACGCAAGAGCGCGAGAGTAAAATACAACGGTAAAGACACAAAAGCAAAGGAGAGAAGCAAAACAACAAGACCGCTAATGCAAGTATTGTTGTAAGTTTTAATTTATTTATATTTAAACAAAAACACAAAAGCGACTGCAAGAATTCGCGAAATGAAAATAAAATTCGAATGCTGAAATTATTATTGAACCGATAATGAGTTTAAAAGTTATAGAAAAGTATTTAATCACGAGAAAAAAATAAAATTTGACAAGCGCAAAAGAAACACGTCCGTCCTCTGCAACGAGTTGAAAGTTTCCTCATCGAACGTCAAAAAGTAAGTTCCGTGGATTGTTGTGTTGGTGCCGTTCTCTGTTTGGATTACGGCCGTGTCCTCATTTATGATAATAATCCCGTCATCGATTATCTTCAGCGATTGTAAGTTACTGGGACGGGTGTCACAGTGTGCTATGCCTCCTGAGTGTAGCTGCTGGGCACAGGTTGTCGAATTTAGTTGCTTGCAGAAATGTAAAAAACTATTATCTAATATTTCGTTAATATAAGATATTTCAAATAAATCAGTTATAGTTAGCCCTGCAGAGTACTCATTTACAATTTTCTTTAAACCCTCTGAATCAAAAATTACCGGGTTCACTATTTGTATCTTTGCAAGTGTAATTGGCAACATTAGAGTCTCAAGTTCCGAAATCATAATTCTATTTCTATTGAGCATAGTTCGGTAAAGTTCGCCTGTTTCAATCTGTTTCTCTTTTGCAAATATGATGTTATTTACTGACTCTGTTAATTTATTTTCTCCTGGACTTTTGAATTTATTGAAGCCAGCCTGTTTATTGAATTAGCTAATTCTTTTTGCTGGAATTTAAGTTCTTCGAAATCATTAAAGTCTGGTATTCCTGCTATTACCTTTGGAGTTGTTCCTAGTATATTAATGCTCCTAGTTTGTCTATGATGAATGTTAACTGTTTTTAATAGATTTCTTATATGATGTACGTCGGACTCAAGAATTAATCTCATATGAGATAAAGGGAAAGTAACCATTAATGCCGTAGTCTCATCGGTAATTTCCGAGTACATTGAAAGATTAGTTGAGTGTCTGACGATTTCATAATCTCCAAATTCCAAATAATAGCTTTCCCGTCCAGTATTGGGATGTATTCTGAGTTCGAGTTGTTCGTTATTTAGAGAATTTATCAACGCAAGTCAGAAAATATTTTTTGTCTGTGGAAAATATATCGATATGAAGAATTTCTCCAACGTAGTTGGGAATGGGAATTCGCCGATGTATTGTTTTTGTGGGTGTCGGTCATATTTTGCCTTATTACAAATTTTACAGTTTGCGACAATTTCATTAGTCAAGTGGGTCATTTTAGGGAAAAAATAATCTTGAAGTATCTGCTTTATATTTTCTTGGGCCGCTTTGTGAGCTCTATTGTGTTCTGTAACTATGATTTCTTTCTGTTCGTGCATACCAAAATTTGGTGGAAGGGAAGGTTTCAACTATTTTGTTTTGGATGAATGCCAAAGTTGGCAAATCGCATTTAATAGCGTTTACTACGTCCCTTTTCACCGCATCACTTACTTTCTCTATTAAGGTATCCCTGTCTGAAAAGTATATGACATTTCTTGTCTTTTTCCCGAATATTATAATGATTTTGTGGGTTCGATAATTATTTGGTTTTCTGTGGATTCGATAGTATAGGTCAAAGACTGTTTGCTATGAATAGTGGCTAGATCCGATGGAATGTCCTCCTCTAAACCATAAATATTTTGTCTTGAAAGAGCATCGGCAACGAAGTTTTCTTTTCCTGATTTTAAAAAAATTTCGCCATTATGCTCATCAATGAACGCTTTCCACCTTTTGATTTTCGCGTTTGGGTTTTTGTCGGAAACGGGAAATGTAAGTGGCTGATGGTCAGTAAATATATTTAAACTCTTTACGCCGTACAGATAGTTTCGAAGGGGTTTTAAAGCCCACACTATCGCAAGTAGCTCACGTTCATTTGTCACGAAATTCAATTCGTTGTCTCTTAAGGTTTTTGATATCATCGTAATTGTTTTTTTTTTCTTGTGACAAAACAGCACCTAAACCAGAAGACGAAGCATCTGTGGTCAAGTTAAATTGTTTTTGGTAATCAGGGTATTACCAGCGTTACGTCCCCTAAGGCTAAGATATTTTTCAATTTTTCAAAAGACAATCTTTGCTTCTCATTGAGACTTACTGGAATTTTCTTTGACTGTCCAGCACTTGCTTTACCATTATCACCCTTAAGTATGTTAGTTAATGGTTTAGCTATAGATGCAAAGTCTTTTATAAAACACCTATAGTGGACTGCTAAGCCGAGGAATGATCTTATTTGGAACAGGTTGGTAGGCTGTTCGAATTTACCAATTGCTTCTACTTTACTGGGATTGGTTGTGATACCGCCCCGGGAAACCACGAATCCAAGATACTCGACTTTTTCCTTGAAGAAGTGGGACTTTTCTCGTGATACCCTCATCTTAGCGTTATACAGTTTGTCTAATACCCAAGCAATATGGTAGACATGGTTTTCCATATTCTCAGAGACAGTACCATATCAGCCGAGCCTTTAATTTTATTTCTCAGAATGCCCAGTACCCGATAATGTTTTGAACTTTTATCGTGACTCTCAAAAATCTTATACGCTGTGTGCGCAGCTTTCCGCCACGAGACATATGTTTCAATTTTTCCCTCGAAATTTGGTACCGATTTCACAATATCTAAAGCCTCATTACACCCGATGCCCGGAACTATCTCGGCATCTTTGAAGACTTCTACTTCTGGTACGGACGTTGTTAGGTTCTTGAATTCATTTCTAATATCCTGAATTTGTTTTTCGAATACCTGCGCCTGACCTTGCAGTGCACTGGCAACAGCACTATTGACTGCAAACTCTAATATTGCTTTCATATTCTCCTCATTTAAAGGCATTTTGTTTGTTACTTTTGTTGGTACTAATTTTTCTTTTAAATCTTTTACTAAATCTTCTAACTCATTATCGTATTCTTAACTGTCACTTTCGCTCATAAGATATTTTTAATTTTCTTTTTTTTATTTCGTGTTACAAAGATTCACTTCTTTGAATTTGTATTTTTATTTTTATTTTTATTTTTAAACAAGCAGTCTACTCACATGTCTTCTTTTAAATATGTGTAAAAATATTTTATATAGAATAATTCGCTGCTGTGTGTTGTCTTCTCTTCATCTCGCCCTCTACGTTGGTCTGACGGTTTCGATTTCAAAGGGGGGTACGTCTCTTTGGAATTATTGTTGGTTTCTTCTGCTAGTCTCTTCTAGCGTAGTTGTTCTTTATAACTTCTTGATTTTTTTGCTGATGAATTTTCTGTGTTTTTGTTTTAGTTATTTTATATAACTTGTTGATTTTTTGTTGCAGATTTTTGTTGCTGCTTTCGTTTTAGTTATTTTTTATAACTCGTTGGTTTTTTTGTTGTTGATTTTTTTGTGTTTTTGTTTGTTAGTTATTTTTATAACTTGTTGATTTTTTGGTGCTGATTTTTTGTATTAGTTATTTTTTATAACGTGTTGATTTTTTTGTTTTTTCCTTGCAAACTCAAATGCCGTAATGGCGATGTTGATTTCTTGCTCAGGGTGTTTGAGTACTTTTTTTCACAACTAGTTGGGCGCCAGTTAATATTGTTCTTTACTTGTGCGATGTCACTAAGTATAAGATAATTATTTATTGTTCGTAAAAGACTAAAAAATAAAGGTACAAAATGTTCTTGAGCTAAGCTAGCACTGACCTATAATCGCTGTGTCAGTAATTATGCTGCATGGATCATGTTCAGAAAAGGCAAAGCTGGTATGACGAGTGGATCAGGGGGAGCGACGACAGCGTTGACAGAAGAGAGAAAGCGTCGAAAATCAACGGGAGAAGCTGCGCGGCCAATAGGAAAGCGCCGCCAATGAGAGAAAGTGACGGAAGCCAGCATAGCGAAGGGAGAAAGACAATGACAAGGAACGGATGGGCGCGCAGCCACAAAGAAAGTGGACATCTGCGCCAAGGATTTTCGGGGCTTTCACTACGCATAGCAATAAGTAGATTCATGGGTGAAAGCAGAGGGCCGATGGAAAACTACCAGCTGTATAGCGGTACTAATCCAATCAATTCCTGAGGCCGTGGGAGCTGCCTATATAAGGGCGACACAAATCAAGGAGATCATCAAGTCATCAAGTCATCAAGTCGTGATCCAGCAGCAACTTTTTAAGGCCTTACGAGTAACCTTAAAGACTCATCGGGTGAAAACAAATCCTGACTCTAGGCAAGAGTCAAAAACTGAGAAGGCCTTACGAGTAACTATCCACTTTAGCAGACAACACTAGGTCCGTTGAACAGCACCGCAAGGACACCAAACCTAATATTTGCGTATAGAGAAACGTCAAGCGTCTCCAGGCTACTCCGTAGGTCATTGGGAGGCACGAGGATATATCCTTTTGCCAAAGTTCCAGGATATATATATCCTGAAGATCACCAATTGCTGAGGAAGAGCCTGCTACCAGGTAAGTGTCACGGGATATATCCACCAAAGAAAGCGAAAGAAAGGTCGTAGGATCTATCCGAAGGCCAATCGACGATCAGGAGACATTCTGAAGAGGGAGGTAGAAATCGAGTATCCACATTACGAGCCAGAAGTGGTGACCAGCCTAGACACAAGGAGCAAGGGAGAGACCGGAGTAAACAACAAGGGATCCACAATAAATGGTCAACACTACCGGAGTTCGAGACTTCGCCAGAGAAACCTGTCATATCCAGCCGAGCCCAAAAATATTACAAATAAATACCCATTTTTGGAATCCATTAACAACGCAAACGAGTTCTAATTTCACCGGGGCACAAAATATTAGAAATATTCCAAGGGACGATAAAGGATCTTTACAATCTGTTTAATGCAAAAGCATTTGGAAACTTTCTTGCTTATGACAGTTGAAAAAAAAAACTTGAATCAAATTGAAGATGAACAAATTATTAACGCCTTATTCTTACAGAGCAATTTACTTGAAAAACTTTTGACTGTTTGATGAGTGTTAAAATCTAGTAAAATTATGCCTAGAAGCGCATTGTTGAAAAAGATAGACAAATTAAAATTTGTGTTTGTTTGTAAGAAGTCGTTTTTATTTTATTCACTTAGACGATCAAACCTAAAAATGTGTACCTTTCATTTTCCTCGGAAGTAATTTTTGAAGCATATAGTTGATGATGATGATTTAATGACACATTACAAGAATGAAAGTACGAAGTTGAGCAGGTTATTAGAGAGCTGGAAAGGCCAGGTATGAATTTGAGAGAAATGGAATTTGAATGGATCAGAAATTGTTGAAATTGTTGTTGTTGGGTTATTGATAGAGACGTTAAAATAGTTATTAAAATAGATCAGAACGAAGCAATCAAAAATTGGGGTTACAGTGTGAATCATTTAAAGACGAATTCGAGTGTAACGTACACTGTGACGAGAACAAAACTTACCAGTACCAGTAACGGGAATAGGAAAATTTTTCATGCAGAAGTTGTGGCTAACAGAACAGAATTAGAATCAAGAGTTATACGGTAAAGATACAACAGAATGGAAATCTTTTAGGAACAATTTGGGTCAGGAATCAACCTGATATGCTTTCACAGATTCCTGGTTTTGCTGACACATCCGAAAAGTCATATGCAGCGGTGGTATACTACGGTGTGAAAAATGTAAGGTCAATTTTCAATTCAAACTTCGTGGGCTCAACATTTCAGGCTAGTGATTTCTTCATTAAATTGGCAGGATTGCTAGTAACCAGCAGTCATTACCAGCAATATATTTACTCTTGTGTTAACCAATCGACCAACAGTGCATTTTTCGATTTTTACAATGTCTGATTGGATTGAGAAAAGAAGTGCCATCAAATTTTGTTTGCGGAATGAAATTTTGGCTGCGGAAACGTTGAGGATGTTGCGGAAGGCCTATGTTATTCTACCATGACTCTTTCGTCAAAAATTTTACGCATATCATTTCGCAACCACCGAATTCGCCTGATTTGGCTCCGTGTGGCTTCCAGCTATTCCCATAACTTAACAGACCACTCCGAGGAATGCGTGTCGAGTCGATTGAGGAAATAATCGAAGAGGGCTTTTGATGGCTAAACCGGAAAGGGACTATTTGGCATGTTTCGAGGATTGGAAAAAACTTTGGCACAAGTGTATTTTATCGGCAGGGAATTACTTTAAAGGGGATGAAATTGATTTACAAGAGTAAATAACGATTTTTCATTTTACAAACAAATTCACCTTAGTATTTGCCCACAGTAGTATGTTAAAATAGGCGATGCAGTTACTTTAAAATCAAGTAAGAGCAAAATTAATCCTATATGTTTAGTAGGGGTGCAGAACTTCCTTCTTGGTTTATGGGGCAGCTAAAAGAAGTTCCTCCTTCTTATTTCCCATCCAAAAATTGAGGCAAGCACAAAAATCCTGGGTACTAGAAAATTGAATCATTTCAGATGATAAAGCAGCATCAACAGCTATCAGAACGCCACCGCCTATGCGAGAAATCCGGTCACGTCTGAATATAGAAAAATTTGTGGAAAAAACCGATGCATCATCGGCAATATCAGGTTTTAACCACGTCTTTGTAAAGGCTAGAATGTTATGTTCAAAAGAAAGACTATCTACATAGAGATTAGGAAGTTTAGATTTCAGTCCTCTAACGTTCTGGTAACCCAGGTTAAGGGACGAAGCTAGTTTTTTTAACATAGCAGATGATGATGTGGCAGGAATAGTATTAGTTGTTGTTGTTGGCAGGCGAATCGGTTGCCGATTTTTCTTTTTTGCAGTATATTCCTTAACTATTATATGTTTCGGCCAAAAATCTTCTCGACATATAAAATCGAAGATATTGGCACAAACACTAATTTTAAAGGACGAAATGTCCCGAGAATAAGAAAATTTACACTTTTCCACCGCAATATTCGAGACGTTAACTTTCTTCCGAATGTAGGCTATTACATCATCAGATGTGACAACAGGGTCTAGCCTAGAAACAAATATATGTTTCTTTGGTGGTATGCCAACGAGAGGCCGCGGTCCCGAAGCAACAGCCGCAGCAGCAACGTTGGACATAGCAGCACCACTGCAGTAGTCAACTTGTTTACGGGGCCCTCGATACTTTTAGAACTGTCGGCAATTTAGGAGTGGACGGTGCATTAGACCGGTCGGGGACGATAAGAGACGCTGGCGGATCTACAGATACAGAAACACCCCGAGGACTGGTCCTTTTACGTTTGGGAGACTCATTCATAAGCGATAAACTTCTGAACTGAGTCTCCACCGCAGTAAACTCCGCTTGGAGTTTGTTAAAACCTGCCCTTAAAGTGTCAAAACTATCTCTAGTCCGCCTGATGAATGAGCGCATCTTCTCCACCTCACGGCAAGCATCACATCCATATTTTAAGCCACCAGCTTTAGCAATAGACTCCTTGATTTTGACTGTGTAACCTGCACACTTTAGGTGCACCGCATTGTCACACAACCAACAAAGAATATAATCATGGGAGTCAACCGCATTAGTGGCAACTATACAATTATTTTTTGAGCAGACAACCATTTTATCAAAAAGTTAAATTTATTTTAAAAAAGGAATAAAAAAAAACAAAAAATAAAAATTGTAAAGGTAAAAAATCTGTGTATAAGAATATACTGACCAGTTCTGACACAAGGGTTAATGTGCAGAATAAGCCTTTACAACTAAAGAAATTAAAAGAGCAAGAATACACAAAAACAAAAACACGTATCACAAAGTCGCGGGTAGGCAAAAGACGAGAGCGCAACTCAAACAAGAATAGGAAAGAGCGGAAGAGCGCGTCAAATTGAACACATGCAACAACAATTTGTACGCAAGAGCGCGAGAGTAAAATACAACGGTAAAGACACAAAAGCAAAGGAGAGAAGCAAAACAACAAGACCGCTAATGCAAGTATTGTTGTAAGTTTTAATTTATTTATATTTAAACAAAAACACAAAAGCGACTGCAAGAATTCGCGAAATGAAAATAAAATTCGAATGCTGAAATTATTATTGAACCGATAATGAGTTTAAAAGTTATAGAAAAGTATTTAATCACGAGAAAAAAATAAAATTTGACAAGCGCAAAAGAAACACGTCCGTCCTCTGCAACGAGTTGAAAGTTTCCTCATCGAACGTCAAAAAGTAAGTTCCGTGGATTGTTGTGTTGGTGCCGTTCTCTGTTTGGATTACGGCCGTGTCCTCATTTATGATAATAATCCCGTCATCGATTATCTTCAGCGATTGTAAGTTACTGGGACGGGTGTCACAGTGTGCTATGCCTCCTGAGTGTAGCTGCTGGGCACAGGTTGTCGAATTTAGTTGCTTGCAGAAATGTAAAAAACTATTATCTAATATTTCGTTAATATAAGATATTTCAAATAAATCAGTTATAGTTAGCCCTGCAGAGTACTCATTTACAATTTTCTTTAAATCCTCTGAATCAAAAATTACCGGGTTCACTATTTGTATCTTTGCAAGTGTAATTGGCAACATTAGAGTCTCAAGTTCCGAAATCATAATTCTATTTCTATTGAGCATAGTTCGGTAAAGTTCGCCTGTTTCAATCTGTTTCTCTTTTGCAAATATGATGTTATTTACTGACTCTTACTAATTCTTTTTGCTGGAATTTAAGTTCTTCGAAATCATTAAAGTCTGGTATTCCTGCTATTACCTTTGGAGTTGTTCCTAGTATATTAATGCTCCTAGTTTGTCTATGATGAATGTTAACTGTTTTTAATAGATTTCTTATATGATGTACGTCGGACTCAAGAATTAATCTCATATGAGATAAAGGGAAAGTAACCATTAATGCCGTAGTCTCATCGGTAATTTCCGAGTACATTGAAAGATTAGTTGAGTGTCTGACGATTTCATAATCTCCAAATTCCAAATAATAGCTTTCCCGTCCAGTATTGGGATGTATTCTGAGTTCGAGTTGTTCGTTATTTAGAGGATTTATCAACGCAAGTCAGAAAATATTTTTTGTCTGTGGAAAATATATCGATATGAAGAATTTCTGCAACGTAGTTGGGAATGGGAATTCGCCGATGTATTGTTTGTGTGGGTGTCGGTCATATTTTGCCTTATTACAAATTTTACAGTTTGCGACAATTTCATTAGTCAAGTGGGTCATTTTAGGGAAAAAATAATCTTGAAGTATCTGCTTTATATTTTCTTGGGCCGCTTTGTGAGCTCTATTGTGTTCTGTAACTATGAATTCTTTCTGTTCGTGCATACCAAAATTTGGTGGAAGGGAAGGTTTCAACTATTTTGTTTTGGATGAATGCCAAAGTTGGCAAATCGCATTTAATAGCGTTTACTACGTCCTTTTTCACCGCATCACTTACTTTCTCTATTAAGGTATCCCTGTCTGAAAAGTATATGACATTTCTTGTCTTTTTCCCGAATATTATAATGATTTTGTGGGTTCGATAATTATTTGGTTTTCTGTGGATTCGATAGTATAGGTCAAAGACTGTTTGCTATGAATAGTGGCTAGATCCGATGGAATGTCCTCCTCTAAACCATAAATATTTTGTCTTGAAAGAGCATCGGCAACGAAGTTTTCTTTTCCTGGTTTTAAAAAAATTTCGGCATTATGCTCATCAATGAACGCTTTCCACCTTTTGATTTTCGCGTTTGGGTTTTTGTCGGAAACGGGAAATGTAAGTGGCTGATGGTCAGTAAATATATTTAAACTCTTTACGCCGTACAGATAGTTTCGAAGGGGTTTTAAAGCCCACACTATCGCAAGTAGCTCACGTTCATTTGTCACGAAATTCAATTCGTTGTCTCTTAAGGTTTTTGATATCATCGTAATTGTTTTTTTTTTCTTGTGACAAAACAGCACCTAAACCAGAAGACGAAGCATCTGTGGTCAAGTCAAATTGTTTTTGGTAATCAGGGTATTACCAGCATTACGTCCCCTAAGGCTAAGATATTTTTCACTTTTCGAAAGACAATCTTTGCTTCTCATTGAGACTTACTGGAATTTTCTTTGACTGTCCAGCACTTGCTTTACCATTATCACCCTTAAGTATGTTAGTTAATGGTTTAGCTATAGATGCAAAGTCTTTTATAAAACACCTATAGTAGACTGCTAAGCCGAGGAATGATCTTATTTGGAACAGGTTGGTAGGCTGTTCGAATTTACCAATTGCTTCTACTTTACTGGGATTGGTTGTGATACCGCCCCGGGAAACCACGAATCCAAGATACTCGACTTTTTCCTTGAAGAAGTGGGACTTTTCTCGTGATACCCTCATCTTAGCGTTATACAGTTTGTCTAATACTCAAGCAATATGGTAGACGTGGTTTTCCATATTCTCAGAGAATATAATCACGTCATCTACATAAACATAGCACGATTTGCCAATCTGTTTGCGAAGGACGTCATCAATTGCCCGCTAAAAGATTCCAGGAGGGTTTTTTAAACCGAAGGGAAGTCTACAGAATTCGTACTTTCCATTTCCTACAGAAAATTCACTTTTTTCCCTATCTTTTTCCGCGAGAAGGATTTGATGAAATCCTGACTTCAAATCAAGAGTTGTGAAGTATTTGGCTTGTCCGAGGTTTAAAAGAATTGCAGTGATATTGGGTATAGGATACTTATCATCGATTGTTTTAGAATTTAATTTCCTGAAGTCGATAACAAGCCGTTTTTTCCTATTTCCTTGTTCGTCTACTCCTTTTTTTCAACTACCCACAAGGGATTATTATAAGGGGATACTGATGGTCTGATAATATTATCTCTCAACATGTCACTAGTCTCGCTATAGACAAAGTCTGAAACCCCCAATGGGAATGGATAGTGCCTAGAGTAGATCTCTCGGGTTCTCGTCTTCTGTTCGGATTGTGGCTATGATATTTGTGTTGTAAGGTAAAGCTTCGTTTGAGTCAGCGAAAACGCCTATTCTTTCTTTTAACATTTTTGTAAATTTTTCTTTGATTCCTGGGGGTACTTCTATGTCTTCTACCTCTGTAAAATTGACATTTAAACATTTTTAGAATTGAATTTTTCGGATCCGGACTGTGTTTTTAACGTGATACTTTTAAAGTCTAAAGTGGCACAAACTTCGTTTAATAGGTCAAGCCCTATTATTCCGTCAAAGCTTGTTAAATTTGGCAATAGAAAGAATGTGGCATTGGTGCCAATAAGATGCATAAGGCATTTTTCCTGAACTGGGTTAAAGCCATGAAGTGTCTTAACCAAAATTTTTTTTTACATTAATTATTCCTTTTAATTCTGGCATCGGTTTTATGTAATTTTTCGCTGCGCCTGTATCGATTAGTAGTTTTACTGTCTTTCCTGCAATCGATCGTTCTACGAACGGTAGCAGGGAGCTATTCCTAAAAAATGTATTTCCTGAAGCTGGTCTTGGTCATCGGTGTCTGATACCTCAGACTCTGCCAGTGTTCGATATTCTTCGTCTAACTGACATGTGGGAGGCAAATCTTTAGGTCTTGCCGAAAACAAAATATCACTAAGGGATTTTTTTGTGCCAGAAATAAATACTCTTAATGCGTCGGCTCGATATTTTTCATTAAGTGAAGCAGCTATGGTGGAATCATATGTCATGATTGTTTTGTTTATTAGGAGTGTCAATTTTTTTTCGATTTCGTCATAGTATTGAATGGTTGATAAATTTCCTTGTCTTAGTACAGACAATTCCTGTTCTATTATATAAATCGGTCTTTTGTCAGAGTAAGCAAAGTCAAGTCTGTTTATAATAGCTTTAAAATTCAATGGTGTGTCATAGGAAGACAGTACCATATCAGCTGACCCTTTAATTTTATTTCTCAGAAAGCCCAGTGCCCGATAATGTTTAGAACTTTTATCATGACTCTCAAAAATCGTATACGCTGTATGAGCAGCTTTTCGCCACGAGACATATGTTTCAATTTTTCCCTCGAAATCGGGTACCGATTTCACAATATCTAAAGCCTCATTACACTCCATGCCTGGAACTACTAAACTCTTTACGCCGTACAGATAGTTTCGAAGGGGTTTTAAAGCCCACACTATCGCAAGTAGCTCACGTTCATTTGTCACGAAATTCAATTCGTTGTCTCTTAAGGTTCTTGATATCATCGTATATGTTTTTTTTTTCTTGTGACAAAACAGCACCTAAACCAGAAGACGAAGCATCTCTGGTCAAGTCAAATTGTTTTTGGTAATCAGGGTATAGAAGCATTACGTCCTCTGAGGCTCAATAATTTTCACTTCTTTTTCAATTTTTTGAAAGACAATCTTTGCTTCTCATTGAGACTTACTGGAATTTTCTTTGACTGTCCAGCACTTGCTTTACCATTATCACCCTTAAGTATGTTAGTTAATGGTTTAGCTATAGATGCAAAGTCTTTTATAAAACACCTATAGTAGCCTGCTAAGCCGAGGAATGATCTTATTTGGAACAGGTTGGTAGGCTGTTCGAATTTACCAATTGCTTCTACTTTACTGGGATTGGTTGTAATACCGCCCCGGGAAACCACGAATCCAAGATACTCGACTTTTTCCTTGAAGAAGTGGGACTTTTCTCGTGATACCCTCATCTTAGCGTTATACAGTTTGTCTAATACCCAAGCAATATGGTAGACATGGTTTTCCATATTCTCAGAGACAGTACCATATCAGCCGAGCCTTTAATTTTATTTCTCAGAATGCCCAGTACCCGATAATGTTTTGAACTTTTATCGTGACTCTCAAAAATCTTATACGCTGTGTGCGCAGCTTTCCGCCACGAGACATATGTTTCAATTTTTCCCTCGAAATTTGGTACCGATTTCACAATATCTAAAGCCTCATTACACCCGATGCCCGGAACTATCTCGGCATCTTTGAAGACTTCTACTTCTGGTACGGACGTTGTTAGGTTCTTGAATTCATTTCTAATATCCTGAATTTGTTTTTCGAATACTTGCGCCTGACCTTGCTTTCATATTCTCCTCATTTAAAGGCATTTTGTTAGTTACTTTTTTTGGTACTAATTTTTCTTTTAAATCTTTTACTAAATCTTCTAACTCATTATCGTATTCTTTACTGTCACTTTCGCTCATAAGATATTTTTAATTTTCTTTTTTTTATTTCGTGTTACAAAGATACAAGGCACTCTCAATAATTTTCACTTCTTTGAATTTGTATTTTTATTTTTAAACAAGCACTCTACTCACATGTCTTCTTTTAAATATGTGTAAAAATATTTTATATAGAATAATTCGCTGCTGTGTGTTGTCTTCTCTTCGTCTCACCCTCTACGTTGGTCTGACGGTTTCGATTTCAAAGGGGGGTACGTCTCTTTGGAATTATTGTTGGTTTCTTCTGCTAGTCTCTTCTAGCGTAGCTGTTCTTTATAACTTCTTGATTTTTTTGCTGATGATTTTTCTGTGTTTTTGTTTTAGTTATTTTATATAACTTGTTGATTTTTTGTTGCAGATTTTTGTTGCTGCTTTCGTTTTAGTTATTTTTTATAACTCGTTGGTTTTTTTGTTGTTGATTTTTTTGTGTTTTTGTTTGTTAGTTATTTTTATAACTTGTTGATTTTTTGGTGCTTATTTTTTGTATTAGTTATTTTTTATAACGTGTTGATTTTTTTGTTTTTTCCTGGCAAACTCAAATGCCGTAATGGCGATGTTGATTTCTTGCTCAGGGTGTTTGAATACTTAATATTGTTAATATTGTTCTTTACTTGTGCGATGTCACTAAGTATAAGATATTTATTTATTGTTCGTAAAAGACTAAAAAATAAAGGTACAAAATGTTCTTATGCTAAGCTAGCACTGACCTATAATCGCTGTGTCAGCAATTATGCTGCATGGATCATGTTCAGACGTCACGACGTCCGCGCGTGGAGCGTTGTCAGCGGAGAAGCGATTGCATGGCAAGCAGAAATATAATTTCAGGTTTCCTGCCCATGCAGAATTTAGGCCGATGACTTATGTCAGGCCGGATGTGTTAACTTGTATGTGTATTTGTCAGTATGGGTGAAAAGGCAAAGCTGGTATGACGAGTGGATCAGGGGGAGCGACGGCAGCGTTGACAGAAGAGAGAAAGCGTCGAAAATCAACGGGAGGAGCTGCGCGGCCAATAGGAAAGCGCCGCCAATGAGAGAAAGTGACGGAAGCCAGCATAGCGAAGGGAGAAAGACAATGACAAGGAACGGATGGGCGCGCAGCCACAAAGAAAGTGGACATCTGCGCCAAGGATTTTCGGGGCTTTCACTACGCATAGCAATAAGTAGATTCATGGGTGAAAGCAGAGGGCCGATGGAAAAGTACCAGCTGTATAGCGGTAATAATCCAATCAATTCCTGAGGCCGTGGGAGCTGCCTATATAAGGGCGACATAAATCAAGGAGATCATCAAGTCATCAAGTCATCAAGTCGTGATCCAGCAGCAACTTTTTAAGGCCTTACGAGTAACCTTAAAGATTCATCGGGTGAAAACAAATCCTGACTCTAGGCAAGAGTCAAAAACTGAGAAGGCCTTACGAGTAACTATCCACTTTAGCAGACAACACTAGGTCCGTTGAACAGCACCGCAAGGACACCAAACCTAATATTTGCGTATAGAGAAACGTCAAGCGTCTCCAGGCTACTCCGTAGGTCATTGGGAGGCACGAGGATATATCCTTTTGCCAAAGTTCCAGGATATATATATCCTGAAGATCACCAATTGCTGAGGAAGAGCCTGCTACCAGGTAAGTGTCACGGGATATATCCACCAAAGAAAGCGAAAGAAAGGTCGTAGGATCTATCCGAAGGCCAATCGACGATCAGGAGACATTCTGAAGAGGGAGGTAGAAATCGAGTATCCACATTACGAGCCAGAAGTGGTGACCAGCCTAGACACAAGGAGCAAGGGAGAGACCGGAGTAAACAACAAGGGATCCACAATAAATGGTCAACACTACCGGAGTTCGAGACTTCGCCAGAGAAACCTGTCATATCCAGCCGAGCCCAAAATATTACAAATAAATACCCATTTTTGGAATCCATTAACAACGCAAACGAGTTCTAATTTCACCGGGGCACAAAATATTAGAAATATTCCAAGGGACGATAAAGGATCTTTACAATCTGTTTAATGCAAAAGCATTTGGAAACTTTCTTGCTTATGACAGTTGAAAAAAAAAACTTGAATCAAATTGAAGATGAACAAATTATTAACGCCTTATTCTTACAGAGCAATTTACTTGAAAAACTTTTGACTGTTTGATGAGTGTTAAAATCTAGTAAAATTATGCCTAGAAGCGCATTGTTGAAAAAGATAGACAAATTAAAATTTGTGTTTGTTTGTAAGAAGTCGTTTTTATTTTATTCACTTAGACGATCAAACCTAAAAATGTGTACCTTTCATTTTCCTCGGAAGTAATTTTTGAAGCATATAGTTGATGATGATGATTTAATGACACATTACAAGAATGAAAGTACGAAGTTGAGCAGGTTATTAGAGAGCTGGAAAGGCCAGGTATGAATTTGAGAGAAATGGAATTTGAATGGATCAGAAATTGTTGAAATTGTTGTTGTTGGGTTATTGATAGAGACGTTAAAATAGTTATTAAAATAGATCAGAACGAAGCAATCAAAAATTGGGGTTACAGTGTGAATCATTTAAAGACGAATTCGAGTGTAACGTACACTGTGACGAGAACAAAACTTACCAGTACCAGTAACGGGAATAGGAAAATTTTTCATGCAGAAGTTGTGGCTAACAGAACAGAATTAGAATCAAGAGTTATACGGTAAAGATACAACAGAATGGAAATCTTTTAGGAACAATTTGGGTCAGGAATCAACCTGATATGCTTTCACAGATTCCTGGTTTTGCTGACACATCCGAAAAGTCATATGCAGCGGTGGTATACTACGGTGTAAAAAATGTAAGGTCAATTTTCAATTCAAACTTCGTGGGCTCAACATTTCAGGCTAGTGATTTCTTCATTAAATTGGCAGGATTGCTAGTAACCAGCAGTCATTACCAGCAATATATTTACTCTTGTGTTAACCAATCGACCAACAGTGCATTTTTCGATTTTTACAATGTCTGATTGGATTGAGAAAAGAAGTGCCATCAAATTTTGTTTGCGGAATGAAATTTTGGCTGCGGAAACGTTGAGGATGTTGCGGAAGGCCTTTGTTATTCTACCATGTCGCAGAAAAATGTTTATTTAAAGTTCAAAAACTCGTCGGTTGACTGTTAAAGATCTTACAGATATAATCGGAATATTCAAAGGATCTGTGAAATCCTTTTTAAAAGACCATTTGGGCCTAGGAAAAGTCAAATCTCGTTTGGTACCGAAAACGATCAATTTCTTGCGTCTTTCTTCGTGACTCTTTCGTCAAAAATTTTACGCATATCATTTCGCAACCACCGAATTCGCCTGATTTGGCTCCGTGTGGCTTCCAGCTATTCCCATAACTTAACAGACCACTCCGAGGAATGCGTGTCGAGTCGATTGAGGAAATAATCGAAGAGGGCTTTGATGGCTAAACCGGAAAGGGACTATTTGGCATGTTTCGAGGATTGGAAAAAACTTTGGCACAAGTGTATTTTATCGGCAGGGAATTACTTTAAAGGGGATGAAATTGATTTACAAGAGTAAATAACGATTTTTCATTTTACAAACAAATTCACCTTAGTATTTGCCCACAGTAGTATGTTAAAATGGGCGATGCAGTTACTTAAAAATCAAGTAAGAGCAAAATTAATCCTATATGTTTAGTAGGGGTGCAGAACTTCCTTCTTGGTTTATGGGGCAGCTAAAAGAAGTTCCTCCTTCTTATTTCCCATCCAAAAATTGAGGCAAGCACAAAAATCCTGGGTACTAGAAAATTGAATCATTTCAGATGATAAAGCAGCATCAACAGCTATAAGAACGCCACCGCCTATGCGAGAAATCCGGTCACGTCTGAATATAGAAAAATTTGTGGAAAAAACCGATGCATCATCGGCAATATCAGGTTTTAACCACGTCTTTGTAAAGGCTAGAATGTTATGTTCAAAAGAAAGACTATCTACATAGAGATTAGGAAGTTTAGATTTCAGTCCTCTAACGTTCTGGTAACCCAGGTTAAAGGACGAAGCTAGTTTTTTTAACACACGCAGATGATGATGTGACAGGAATAGTATTAGTTGTTGTTGTTGGCAAGCAAATCGGTTGCCGATTTTTCTTTTTTACAGTATATTCCTTAACTATTATATGTTTCGGCCAAAAATCTTCTCGACATATGGTGTCGAAGATATTGGCAGAAACACTAATTTTAAAGGACGAAATGTGGCAAGAATAAGAAAATTTACACTTTTCCACCGCAATATTCGAGACGTTAACTTTCTTCTGAATATAGGCTATTACATCATCAGATGGGACAACAGGGTCTAGCATAGAAACAAATATATGTTTCTTTGGTGGTATGCCAACGAGAGGCCGCGGTCCCGAAGCGTCAGCCGCAGCAGTAACGTTGGACAAGTCACCCACTGCAGCAGTCAACTTGTTTACTGGGCCCTCGATACTTTTAGAACTATCGGCAATTTCCATTGGAATGGGTAATTGCCCGGACTTATCGGACACTACAATAGGCATCGTTTTTTAGAGATCATTCGGTAATTCCTTACTAATAGCATTCACAACCGGGCTCTTAAACGATATCAATTGCTGTACAGTAGGAGTGGACGGTGCATGAGACCGGTCGGGGACGATAAGAGATGCTGGCGGATCTACAGATACAGAAACACCCTGAGGACTGGTCCTTTTACGTTTCGGAGACTCATTCATAAGCGATAAACTTCTGAACTGAGTCTGCACCGCAGTAAACTCCGCTTGGAGTTTATTAAAACCTGCCCTTAAGGTGTCAAAACTATCTCTAGTCCGCCTCATGAAAGAGCGCATCTCATTCTCGACCTCCCGGCAAGCATCACATCCATATTTTAAGCCACCACCTTTAGCAATAGACTCCTTGATTGTGTAACCTGCACACTTAACGTGAACCGCATTGTCACACAACCAACAAAGAATATAATCATGGGAGTCAACCGCATTAGTGGCAACTATACAATTATTTTTTGAGCAGACAACCATTTTATCAAAAAGTTAAATTTATTTTAAACAAGGAAATACAAAAAATAAAAAATAGAAATTTTAAAGGTAAAATTTCTGTGAATAAGAATATACTGACCAGTTCTGACACAAGGGTTAATGTGCAGAGTAAGCCTTCACAACTAAAGAATTAAAAGAGATGAAAGCACAAAAACAAAAACACGTATCACAGAGTCGCGGGTAGGCAAAAGACGAGAGCGCAAATCAATCAAGAATAGGAAAGAGCGGGAGAGCGCGTCAAATTGAACACATGCAACAACAATTTGTACGCAAGAGCGCGAGAGTTAGTTAAAAACGGTAAAGACACAAAAGCAAAAGAAATAAGCAAAACAACAACACCGCTAATGCGAGTATTGTTATAAGTTTTGATTTAATTTAAATTAATTTCTTTCAGTCGACTTATTCTACTACTGTTTCGGATCCCACAACCTATCCCTTTTCAATCCCACATTTAAATTGTATGTTTTTTCCTAGTATTACTGAAGACTGTATTATCTCTAGCTTGTCATCTATGACGTTTTCCTTCGTTCCCGGTCCTGATAATATACCTAGTTGCATCCTTAAAATGTGTTCGATTTCCCTATCTAAGCCTTTATCTCGGTTATTCTTTATATCGAGTGAGACTTGTAGCTTTCCCGATATTTGGAAGGAGTCTTTTATTATTCCGCTTTTTAAAAAGGGTAGCAAATCGGATGTTTCTAACTACCGTGGCATTGCCAAACTTTCGGCAATACCAAAGTTGTTTGAGAAAATTATTACGTCTTCCCTTCAACACCTATCCAGATCCACTATTTCTCCTTGTCAGCATGGCTTCATGAAAGGTCGTTCGTCGCTTACTAACCTTTTAGAATTGACTACCCTTGTACACCATGGCTTCCGTAAAAAGTGTCAAACTGATGTTATTTATACTGACTTTAGTAAGGCTTTCGATACGGTTGATCATTCTATGCTTCTCGCGAAACTTAACATCATGGGTTTTTCCCCGAAACTGTTGGCTTGGTTAAAGTCGTATCTTATTGGCAGAACCCAAAAGGTGTCTTTTCGTTCCTCATTATCTAAAACTATTAAAGTTACGTCAGGTGTACCCCAAGGCAGTCATCTGGGCCCACTGTTATTTACCCTGTTTATAAATGATTTACCCTTGGCCTTGGTTCACTCACGCGTGCTCATGTTTGCGGATGACGTCAAGATTTGTTATTCCTATAATGATCCTTCTTTCCAACAGTACTTGCAATCTGATCTCGATGCGTTCTGTGATTGGTGCCACGTTAATAAATTACACCTTAATGCCTCTAAGTGTTCTTTTATGACTTTCAGTCGTTTGTCTCCGTTCCTAGCTCATTACTCCATTAAGTCTGTTCTGTTAGATTGTGTACCATCCTTTAAAGACTTAGGCGTTATGTTTGACCCAAAACTTTCATTTAATGTTCATATTGCTTCAATTGTCAATAGAGCATGCAGCCTTCTTGGCTTTATTAAACGTTGGGCCAAAGAATTTGATGATCCCTATGTAACAAAGGTTTTATACACTTCGTTAGTTCGCCCTATTCTCGAATATTGCTCGCCAGTGTGGAACCCGCAATATGATGTTCACCAGCGTAGTATTGAATCGGTACAGAAGCAATTCCTTAAGTTTGCGTTACGCGGTCTTAATTGGGACCCGAGTCTTCGCCTACCTTCTTATTCTGACAGACTTCTTCTTATTAATCTCCCTTCACTTTACAACCGTAGGCTCGTTTTTGGCATTCTCTTTCTCCATAAACTAGTCAACGGCGAAGTCATTTCCACTAATTTACTAAGTACGCTATATTTTTGTGTTCCCTCACGTCGGACCAGAAACTTTTTTCCTATTTACCTTAGTAGATGTCTGACTAACTACTCTCTTCACGAACCTTTTCGTGTTCTTTGCCAATCTTTTAACAACCTTTCTCACCTAATTTCTCCTCATCTTTCTGTCACTTCTCTTCGCGCTATACTTTTTAATCATCTACAGCGAAACCAATGAAAATATTCTGGACTTGGATTGGCTGCAACTCATCCCTGACCACATTGGCTGTGAATCGGGGCATACATAGCTGGCACCTTATGCAAATAAAACACCTCCACCGGGTCGGGGATGTTTAGTTGTGTATATAGCTAAGCTAGCTTTTTTAATTTAATTACTATTTGTCTTTAGCTTAAGCTTTTTCGTCGACTGCTGTGTTAGTTGACGTAAATAAATAAATAAATAAAATAAATAAATAAATAAATAACTAAAAAATTTAAACAAAAGCGACAGCAAGAATTTGCGAAATGAAAATAAAATTCGAATGCTGAAATTATTATTAATTAATTAAACCGATAATAAATTTAAAAGTTATGGAAAAGTATTTAATCGCGAGAAAAAATAAAAGTTGATAAGCGCAAAAAAAACACGTCCGTCCTCTGCAACGAGTGAAAGTTTGTCCATTTATTGAAATGTCGTCAGTTTTTTCATCAGTTCATTGTCGATATGTACGAAAAATTAAAACAGAACGTTTGCTATTTTTAAGATTGAATCAGACGAAACTTCGCTCTGAGGAATATATTCCTTTGCGAGATGCCGTTGTGAATGACCCTAATACAACCAATGTTGGAAAGGTCACGATTTTACCATCTTCATATATACATAGGTAGTCCACTCCACATGCAGGAATATGCTCAAGATACCGTCCAGATTTATTTATTACGTTAACATGCAATCCAGCTTGAGGCGAGATGTTTCAGCTGTTATTTTCCGGGCAATCGTCCGCGGATAGGCATGACATCACAGCCCGCGTTTTCAGACAAAAACTGAAGTCACTAATGGATTTTATGGTGAAATCTGAATTATTTGGATCGGTTCGATGCTGGATGTATTCAGTAGAATGGCAGAAGAGAGGATTGCCACATGCGCACATACTAATCTGGCTCTTTGATAAAATGACTACAGACGAAATCGACTTTGTGATATGCGCTGAGATTCCACGGACCGACATTAATAAGGATTTGCATGAAGTCGTCATCAAGAACATGATCCATGGACTATGCGGTAAACTCAATCCAAATTCACCATGCATGGTAGACGGGAATTGTTCCAAGTGGTATCCTCGAGCATTTGCAGCCAATATGGCAACTTTACGCAAGCGAAATGGTGATATAGAGGTAGACAATCGTTGGTTGGTTCCATATTCGCCTCTGTTGTCGAAAACATTAAAAGCGCATATAAACGTAGAATATTGTAATTCTGTGAAATCGATTAAATACATCTGCAGGTACGTGAATAAAGGCAGCGATATGACAGTTTTTGGTGTTCAAGCAGGAAATAGCGAAAGAAATGCTCTACAGGTTGTCAATGAAATTTCCCAATACCAGGCTGGAAGATACATTAGCAGCAATGAGGCTGTATTGAGAATTTTGTCATTTCCCATGCATGAACGGAATCTACCTGTGGTTCAGTTAGCAGTTCATTTAGAGAATGGTCAAGGTATCGATTTCACCGACGCAAATGTGCAAGAGAGAGTCCTAAATCCACATTCTACAACTTTAACTGCTTCCTTCACTTTATGCCAGGAAGACGAGTTCGCTACAACACTGATGTATTCAGAAGTATCTGCTTACTACACGTGGAATGTAACTAAGAAATCATTCGTACGGCGTAAACGAGGGGACCCCGTCGAAAGACATGCAGGCATATTTAAAGAAAATACAATTGATAGACTCTATACAGTTCATCCTAATCAAAATGAATGTTTCTTCCTTCGCATGCTGTTGGTAAATGTGGCTGGTACCAAGTCTTTCCAGTATTTGAGGAGAGTCAACTGCGTCACGCTTGCTACTTTCCACAGTGCATGTCAAGCTCTCAATTTATTGGAGTACGACCACCAGTGGGATATCTCCATCAATAATACATGCAACACTGTACATCCAAACTAAGTTCGCGCATTGGTTGCAATTATATTGACTGCTTGCTGCCCTTCATTTCCAACTGAGTTATGGAAAAGATATCGTTCGCATTTGGCTAAGGATATTTTGCACAGAAAAGAAAACCATAACCATGGAATTAACAGAAGACATTTACAATGAAACGTTAAAAGACATTGAAGACAAGTGCTTAGCTATGGCAAACAAATTGCTAAGTTAATTGGGAATGCCAGCACCCACCCGCATTGCGATTGCTTCGGTTGCTGTGGATTTGCACCGTGAGCAGACTTAGAACAGCGATGATCTTCAGTCATATGTCAAAAGAAACATTACCTAATTAACTATTGAACAGAAGGGCGTTTATGATCAAGTTGTGCAAATGATAAATAGTGGAAGTGGGGGGGCATCTTCTTCTTAGATACTCCAGGCGAAACTGGGAAAACGTTCCTCATCAGATTGATTCTGGCCACGGTTCGTGCAGAAAAGGTCATAGCTTTAGCTCTTTCTTTATCTGGAATAGCTACGACATTATTACCTGGTGGAAGGACTGCTCATTCAGCGCTGCAGTTGCCATTGAACATGCAAATCATCGAGACTCAATGTGCAACATTTTCAGAGGATCAGGTATGGGAAAAGTATTGCAGAAATGTAAGCTCATTGTTTGGGATGAATGCACGACGTCACATAAAAAATCGCTGGAGGCTCTTGATAAATCATTACGGGATTTACATAGAACTGCTCAACCATTCGGGAATGCGTTGATATTGCTGGTAGAAGATTCCAGGCAAACGTTGCCTGTAATTTCTCGATCGACACCAGCGGACGAAATAAATGCTTGCCTAAAATATTCAACATTATGGCGACACGTACGTACATTGCAGCTGACGACAAATATGAGTGTCCAGTTGCAGAATGATGAATCAGATGAGGTATTCTCACAGGGAACGGGAAGCTGCCATCCGATGAGCCGTCAAGAAAGATATCATTGCCCAAAAATTTTTGTACTTTACTCGCATCAAAGGAAGAACTGATCTTTTTCGATCATGATATTCAAATGAATTATAGGAATCACGACTTTCTTTTTTTATGCGTGCACTGACAGTATGCCACAGCGAAACGTGGCAGGGTACAGCTAGTAAAAATTAAATTTTTAAGTAATTTTCTAGGAGGCTCGGTGAAGAATTCAAAAAAGCAGTTTAAGATAACGTGCAATTTGCTCCTGTCCCTAAACGAGAACAGATAAGCTGCCATTTTAGCCCTCCGGTAGGACCTCACTTTGGAGGAAGTCATTGGGAAGCTGGGGTATAGTCGGTCAAGTATCATTTTAAAAGAGTAATAGGATATAGTAACATCACATATGAGGAACTAGCTTATTGTGCCAAATATATGCCGTGCTAAATTTACGGTAAGGACAACACAGAGTTGGTAAGTACCAGCCATTTCTTGATTGGAAGACCACCATTAGAAGCAGCCGAGTCCATATCAGATGAAAAAATTGAAAATTTAGACACATGGAAATTATTTCAGAAAATAAAAAAGGATTTCTGGGTGAAAGGGAAAGACCAATATCCATATACTCTCCAGCAAAGAAATAAATGGCGACGACCCACAGAAAATCTACAGAATTGCCATCCAGCGAGGTGGCCTTTGGGAAAAATTTAAAAGTTACACAAAGGCAGGGACTAAAAAGTAAGAGTGGTAAAAGTCAAGTTGCAGGAAGGGCCAATTACAAGGCCTATAAAAAAAATCTTTTTACTTAATGGTGTAAGGACATCCGAAACCGTTGATGAGAATTGATGTCGAAAAAGCACCAGGTTCGGATATTGGTCCGAAATCGGGACTAATAATCTTATTAGCAATGCTTATGCTGCTTTGACAAGTATCAAATGCAGCGAGCGTTAAAGATAATAGAAAAAAAACCGGTAAAGGAATTAAATGCAACCGCCGCCCAATGGTAGTGGGATCTCGTGGTATAATATGTATATTTTAAAATGCGTAATAAAAATATCAATATTTGATAATTTGATTCCACGGTAAACATTGTTAAGACCACTGAAAAATCATAAAAATGTTTATAAGTATTTAATTTCGTTTATATATTGTAAGTATATAAATGGACCGTTAATTGACGTAATTTCGAAAAAAACAAAAAGAATGCGCTCGTTTTAAATTGTAATTTTTGACTATATTTATTCTTTAAGTTTTTAACTAACGAGGCGGAGCGGGCGAATTCTCTCCATGCGACTCCCACGCTCTCGGCTCGCACCTAACTCCAACATCAAACATTTAGCGACGACACAAACAATACCCATAGCCCTCATCTGCGCTAACAACGGCCCCTTTGGAGGGCTATAAGGCCTTCAAAAAATCGGCAAGGGTGCCAATTTGTGGATCGCTCGTTTGTAGGTAGACACTTCCGATGTTTTAATTTCGACGACACTGATTGCACCGTCCGGCCCGACACTTGTGGCCACGACTCGAGCCGTCATCCACTGCTGTGGCGTTAGATTGTCCTCCGCGAGGAGGAGCCCTAGCACATACTCCTGGGACCATCCGGACGAGACAGCTCGCCATCGCTTCAAGCAGCCGCTGAGACTCTCCTTGTGCGGAGTCCCCTGGTGCGGAGTCCCCTACTGCGGCAGGGTCGTCAGTGGTCCTCCGACCGGTCCAACCGGTGCCCGGGTGTTATGGTCCTTGCTTATTGCCCCGAGCGGCCTGGAGTTCAATGTGGCCTTGACTGCCACTAACACCATCTCCATTTCCTCTGCTGTTAAATTGGATTGGTACGGCGCTCGGTATGAACGCAAATTCTCATCCGCTTCTTGATGCGAATTCTCAAACTGTGTCCACCTCGCCTTCGATCTTGCGACGTCACTGTCTGACGGCACACTTCTAAAAAGTTAACAATCCACAGCTGTTTACGCAGGTGCTCACTAAACCTCTTGGCCCAACATGCCAATTCGATAAGTGGAGATAACGGACTTAGCTTCAAGCAAATTGCGAGCGTTTTAATAAAATGAGCAGAAATTTCGCATCAAATGCAATAGGAGTGTTTACAAGTCGCCCCCCAACTTTCAACAACGAAAATGAACACCATTAACCAGTGTATTCGTGTACAAAGGGAGTCAAACCTTGAAGTTTCTGACCCACTTTGGCGCTGTTACGAACCCCTTCAATATCTTCCTGAAATTCTTTATTTGGCAATATTTCAATAATTTTTTAAAATGCCTCTTTACGCTTTAATGGTGATGGAATCACATCATCAAACTCGGTCGATTTTTTAAACATCTACGAATGAAACGAAACACATATCAAAACATCCTTATTAATTTGGCATGTGACGAATAAGACTTGATGATCTCATCTAAAGGGCTCTCGTCAACCCTAAGAGTCAGCATGACGGCTGAATTTTTCACCTCCAAGCTGCGCTCTTTGTCTGTTAGTTGTACATGGTGGTTGATAGGCCACTCACATTAAGGTTTACTAAGAAATTCTGGACCTTTTAACCAAATCAAGTCAACTAAATTATCAACATCACAACCTCGTGATACTATGTCAGCTGGGTTTTGTTTTTTTTGGCACATGACGACAAACTACGTTTTCTAACTACTCTTGAATTTCAGCCATCCTGTTCAAAACGAACGTAGCCAGTGTCGATGGGTGTGGCTGTGTCCAATGTAGACTTATATCCGAATCCGACCAAAGAAATCTCCGCTTAATTGGTACCTTTATGATATTACTGATTCCGTGACTGAGAACTGCGAAAAAGTGAGCGGCACACAGCTCAAGTATAGGCAATGTTTTTGTCTTCAGGGCTACTTTAGATTTCGATTCAATTCGACAGAATTGAAGTGCTGAAACCTTCCGCAGTTTTCACTCGAACGTAGATACAACAGCCATATGTTCTCATTGAGGCATCAGCAAATCCATAAATCTCTATCGGTGATTGAGGTTCTGTATGGACGAATCGACGCTTTTAGTTCATTCCATTTTGTCTCCAAATTCATTGAAATTGCTTCGTCCCACTCAAGTCTTTTGAGCCACAACTCTTGCATTAAGATGTTTCCTCTAATAAGTAAAGGACTCAGAAGCCAGAAAGGATCAAATAAATAAGATGTCACCGAGAGAATGTTCCGTTTTGTCACTCGGAGACTCATAAACGAGTCATCGATTTGGAAAAAAACAAGTGCCTTGGTTGAATCTAGTTCTGAAATTGTTATTGGCATTTCTGTGCTAAGGGAAGCGGAAACTACAGGACTGATTGAAAATCATTTGTGACACTTTAGACTTGATTGTCAGAAGGTCATCAACGCAAATAGCAACAGCCAACATGTCATTAACATAAAAATCGTGCCTGATAACTTCAGTAGCTTTTGGATGTGACAATTGAATCATCTTTCCCAACTTTGTCAAACACCGTATTGCCAGAAACGGAGCTGGCGCCGTACCCTACGTAACAGGGTTTAACCTTTTCATTTAACCTGAACATTTTCAAAGAATCATCTAGGGTTTTTCACCACAATATGAGCTGGAATTCTCGATCTGTTTCATGAACCATTACTTCAGGATACAATTTCTTGGCGTCAGCGGTCAAGGCATACTTATGCAAACGAAATCGAAGCAAAGTCGAGTTCAGCTCCTTTTGAATGGTGGGACCGAACATCAAGATGTCACTCAACGATGTTTGAGACGAAGTTTGGCCTGATGCCTCGAATACAACACACAGTTTTGTCGACGTGCTTTGTATTTTCGATTGTTCAAAATTCTGCAAGGTCTTGTCAATTGAGTAAAGACTTCGTTTTGATTGTCCTCTTCTGAACTAATCATTCGTCAGAAGAGTACCGCCCGGATACAACCCATCCGAAGATAGTCTTCTCAAGGATTGGAAGTCCTGGACCTTGTTTT
>JAEIFP010001047.1:0-80896 GCA_018903935.1 Drosophila insularis
TAATTATTGTTTCGTTTCTTGTTGATTCTTTTTTCTTTTGTTTCTTACTTTCTAAGCTTAACTTCCAGTAATGCTACATTCATTTCGGTGCTTCCTATTGGCCGGTTGGTAGGGGTACTCGCTTTTCCCATGTTGAGGTACTAACGCTCCGAGTCCAGACACTTGTTTTGCCAATTTTCCTCCGAACGGATACTAGAGGATTTGCAGCGATAAAAATTTTTTTTGGCCCTGTCTGACCTTAGCGAAGTTTTATTCGGTTACCGGTAAGGCGTATTTTTTTGCGTTTTTTTCGGTTAACACGTATTCACTTTACTCGATCAAGTTTTTATTTGCAGGGTCCATGCTCGGGCGCTATTTAACACTTTCTTTGTTCTCCGTAGGAAAAAAATAAAATTTATTTAAAAATTTTTTATTAGTTTTACGTTCACAAATTTTTTATTTTACTGGAAGACTTATTGACAACTACTATGAACAAGGATCGCGGAGCTTCAACGAAGTTACAAGTTGCACTCAGGTTGAAGACTGATTTTGGGTTGATCGATTATGTTTGGATGAAGCCTCTGGTATTGGGCGTCGTTGGTGACAGCGACGTCTGCTGAGTCCAAAAGTCCAACGCTGGGAGCTGTTTATTGCTGAATCGACTTAAGTGACTTGACTTCTGCTGTACCGAACTTGATCTGTTTATTGTCGAATTGTAGAATTGGGCGACTTACTGTCTGATGTACCGAACTCAACACCATTCCCTTAGAAATGTTTAGTCTGGTGGTTGTTGATCGTGCCGATGCCCATTATGACGAGTCTTGACTATTATACTGAGTGTAATATGAGTGTGGGCGCGGTGATAAAATATTTATAGGTTTATAGCATGCCTGGTCTTAACTTATAAAATACGCACAGGTTTTGTTTGTGCAAAAAGTTGGCCATACCGCCATTCGACCCGTAATTTGAAAAAAACCGATTGTCTACAGCAATTTAACTACTACGATTAAATTTGACAGACCAAAATTTATCATTAATATCCACCAACGTAACAAATTTAATGATCAATTTATGCATACAACGTTTTTCACTAGGTGGGCCATAAGGGCGGAGTTGGCGGTTCGCTGATGGCGACGCTAGAGTGCTCTTGTGCTTGTAAGAGTGAGATATGCCTTATAAGCAGCATGTAAACAGGACCTGAAATACATTTGTTTTCCCCTGATGTTAGCCTTTGCGTTTGGTTGGGTAATCTGTGCCTGAACATCCGTTGGTTTCCATGAGTCCCGGTCGAATGGCAATCACATCTTTTATTAGCTTAAGGCATTGCTCTGAGGGATCTAGGTGGTGGTGCCGCAGAACTGTTAGCAGTAATTCACGTGCAAATCCATTTGAAATAGACAGGAAACAGGTGTCGACGGTTCCAGCGTGATTTTCTGGATAGGGAGTTCTTGCAAAGACAAGAATTAATCTCACCTGAAATACAGACCGGAAAAATATCATAGTTATTGATAAAAGTCATCAGTTCCAATACCATCTTGATTAAATTTCGCAAAAATATCATTGGCTATTTTAAACTAAGATAATATAATTTTATGTTAGTTGCTTAAAAAAAAGAAGTTGTTTCCGTCTCAATTGTTTTAATATTTAAAAGCCAAAAAGGAAGATAATATTGTTATTGTTTTAGTTATTTTTTGAGAAATTTGAGATTTCATAAGTAGCAAATAACATGAATATATGTACATATACCTACGTTCATATGTAAAGAAGGAGGCGTTTACAATTAAAACATTGGTAGGCATGAAGAGAGCCCACTCAAACTGTCAATGCATGTGTGTGTTTTACACTGCGATAAAAGTGAAACAATATTGCCTCAATTGTTCAGACAAGAGCAATCGTAGATCTGCCGCAAGAAAATAAAAGAGAAAACAACCCCTAAATTAATTTTCCATGTGCATATTTCCTACAGAGCGACGCAGACGACCTCGCGTCGAAATGCTGCAACAGAGTGATTCAGTTTTTACGCTCTCGAGTGCAATCCGAGTTGACTTCGGCATGCACACATATGGCAAAACGAGCAATTGCCGAAGAAAAATGCACGGGCTGTGGGTGCCTACCCCTGATGTAAAAGAAGTACGAAAAGAGTAAGCTCTAGTTAAGAAGTACATATGTATGTATATCGAAAGAAGACAGGAACCCGCAGAAAAGAATTTGCAGTGACAGCCAGACGACATTGACGCCGTGGTAGCAGCCAAAGGTGGACGAAGAAGTCAAGCTGCAGAACCGCCATAAAACCTTGAATTATCTACATAATAATTAATATTATAATTAAATACTACACTCGGTCGACAGCAAAGAGAGAACAGGAAATGAACAGAATAGAGGAATCGGAAGAATGCTTGGATATAATCCGTGATATCTAAAACATCGATTGATGAAAAAACGAGCTGTCCGCGTTAATACAGTTGCTAACGTTGAAGATACGCCTTGATGAGCTTGGTTGGAGTCAGTCACTAGTGGTGGCAGAAACTTTGCAAAGATTATTCCAGAATTTTATGGAAAAACGACGCCAGTGAAGAGTGTTGGAAGAGTTAACAAGTGATAGAATGCTAACCGATAGGGAGAATTTATGACTGGAAAAAACGGACATGTGAAAAAAAAGCAGCGCTGTTACAGATGTGGATCAGTAGAACAACTTCGTAAGGACTGCGACTCCGAGCTCAAATGATTTCGATGTAACAAGACAGGTTCATGTCAAAAAAAAGCCCGACTTCCTTGAGAAGTTTAATATAAAAAAGACGGCATCTGGATATGCAATTTATTGCTGAGAACCCTTTGTAATATATTAATCAAATAAATATTAATAACATCAGTGAAAAAGGTTCTTATTACAATGCATGATTAAAACTATAAGCCTATAATGCCAGCAGACGTACATATGTCCTGTAAAACTTGTTATTGTGCCAGACGATCAGTTGGTGCCATTTAGGCATCGTCTGAGCCATGTTCCAGTTGGAGAGACGGAGGCGCGAAAACTGATGTAGCTGAATAGTTTAATAAAGGAATAACTCGACGTTCTTCATCAAACTTTGCGAGTCGTAATGTGGTAGTCAAGAAGAAGGATCGGTCCAATCGAGAATGCATCGATTTTCGTCAATTAAACAAGATGGTTCTTAAGGATGCTTTTCCGGGTTTAGTAACTGATGATATTTTGGACAAAATATTTCACCGAGGTGGACCTGGGAAGAACGTTTTTCCATTTCCCCGTCGAAGAAAATAGCCAAAAGAGGGGTTGTTTGCATTCTACAGGGCCCTTTTCGGGTTCTGTCACTCTCTGGCAGCACTCGTTCGATTCATCAATAGTATGTTTCACGAATTAATATCTGACGGTATTACAGCCAAGGAATGTTAAAAAAAAGATGGAGCGTGTATTTGGTTTCTGAAGTGGATACGGACTGACGAAAAAATGGAAGAAATATAACTTTTTGAATACAAAAGTATCTAGTTGAAGACGGTTGAATCAGCCCAAGGAAGGAGAAAACGGAGGCGACCAACAAATTTCCCAAAGAAGCTTTGATAAGAGAATCCGTATTACAAATCTACATCAGAGAGGCCAATACCGAATTTCATTACAGATGAGCAAGCCATTGCTTCCGGTGTTCTATTGGAAGAAAAGCTGCTTTTAAACAAACGTTGGCCAAAAAGGATGTCCCGAGCGAAGTGGCTCCAAGGGTAGTCTGCTCGCAAGATTGCATGTTTGAAGCAGTTCATCGTTCCGCTGGAACGCTACTATTACCATGAAGAATTTGAACTGAAAGGCGGCTTGATGTACAAAGTAGTCAAAGCAGGCCAATTTTTAGTGGTTTCAAAATACACGGAAAACGAAATTATCATTAATGCTCATGGAGAGCAAAATATATTCAACAATTGCATGAAATGCATCATCCATAAAAAGAAGCTTGGTAGGCAAGAAGGATTTCTTTGTTGCATCGAGAAAAGCTTAACTCAATTACAGACAATTCATCTTGACCATTTCGATCCAATGGGTGCCACTACTAAACAGTAAAAGATTATTTTGTGCCGAAAGAAATTTGCAGTACGATTCATGTTTCCTTTTCAATTGGTGTTTGGCGTCGGCATGAAGAACGTAGTGGAGGAAAATTTGGAAGCAGTTCGAACTGGAAATGTATGGTAAAAGAAAGACAACAGTTGCGTCAGGATACCGCTTCACAGATACAGCATTGGACTATAGAAATTAATACAAAAAGCGAAAAAGCAGATTTATCTATAGAATTGAAGATCTAGTTTCTACCCGTCGAACACAGATACTCGTTGGGAGGAAGATAGCTAACGAGTACTTAGACACCTACGAGGTCACTTAAGTTAAGAGCAGTGGCAAAAATTAAGTTTGTAAAGCTGGTAACGTTGAGGGGCCGGATGTAAAAGAGATCTACATACTAATGCTATAATTTTATAAATAAACTATCAAAACACCATATCTTCCATGTATGTATGAGTTATTGGGTGAGCGAGTGACAAAGGTAATATTATCCACGTAGAGTATGGCGAGGCTAGTGGTAGACTTCCACGACGCAAAACAACAGCTATGGAAATATAATGACTACATACATAGTTTTACTACACAATGCAAAATCAAAACCAAAAGGCCTAAGAAGGGCCATTAGTTAACAAGCGGACAGAAATCCAATCAACATCTCCATCATAATCACTCACAAATCGCCGCATACACAAAAAGTTAAACCAACCCCGAAAAAAAGGTAAAAAATAACAAAAAATATCAAATAACCGAATCCCCAGTGTTGATAACTTATTATTATTATTACTTCACTTGGACACAAAGTAATTTTTGTTGTGGACGAAAATGAAGAAGAAAACTATTTTATGTAGATCCAAGAGGAAACACAATATTGTAAATTCAAAATTTATTTATGTGCAAAAGAGGATTTTATGAAGAGAAATGGCGGCATAAGTGGATCTCTTCGAGTAAGCAAAAGTGACAAAACAAGTCTGAGAATCGTCAATAAGAGGAAAATGAGGGAACTCTGCCGACCGAATTACTGACAAAGAAGGCGCTAAAAAGAGTCATTGCATACATTCATCAATGGAAGTACTGGAAAGAATCAAGAATCAATTAACTTATACATATACAAATACAAAAACTGATAGAAGAACTGAAGCATTTCCCTTACATATAGAGTATGAATAAGAAATTGTTTGCCCAAATTTAGAAACACCAGCTCAGGATTACAATTCAAATTTAAGGCGTGAAACATGAAGAACAAGCCTGTGAGTTTGGCCGAAGGAGCATTGTCAAGTATAGCAGAAGGTTTTGCAATGAAGTTGGCCCCGAGGAATTGAAGACTGTGTTATATAAACGAACATGTTTTCCATTTTCGGTAATTTGTATCAGCTAATGCAGGCAGCAAGTGCACTACAAAGTCAACCATTGTAAACTAAAATGTCAAAGGCAAAACAACAAAGTTGTATGTGATCCATAGTGTTTTTATAAAGAGCAATAAACACTCATAAATTTACATGAAAAGTTGCATGCAGAGATTATACTAAATGACTGCAATGGGCAATGAACGGACAAAATTTGCAAAAAAAATTAACAAATTTAAAAAAAAAAAACAAGGAATATCCTAAGTGGAATGCCCAAATAAACGCGGAGCCCAACGACTATAACACATCCGTCTTGCAATGGCTAGTCACCGTCATCTCATGGGGTAACAATGTTTGATATCAAATAATAAACAGATAATAACATTGTCCCAACTATGCCAACCCCAACAGTAGTCACAAAAAAACCCTTAACAAGCTAAGCAGCAGTTACAATTACGTTACAATAACTACAATAACAACAATTTAATTACAAACGGGAAGAAACCCTGGAAGAAACATTGGGTATTTGTCCAGAATTCGGATCACTGGCCACAATAAGCGGTAATGCTCCATGCCGATAGGACACGATCGCCGAATCGAAGTAAAACCAAAGAAGTGGTATGAGGCATTGACAAATAAGAGTGGAAGGGCAGTGTACTTGTAGAGAGAATATAATGTTAAATAAAATAATCAATTGATTTATTTATAGAAAAGATAGATATATAGATAGATAAGCAAATATAATATATGTAGATAAAAACAAAAAAAAAAAAAAAAATTAAATAAAATAAAATGGAAAAAATAAAGGGAAAGAAAAAAGATGCGAGACGAACCACATACATACACAACACAACAGTGCGAATGTATGAAAGTAGAAAAGAAGTTCTAATCCGCCAAAATATAAAGAAAAAATACTCAGTGAATCGCCAATTAGTAAAAGAAGGCAAAAAGCCCACCAGAAAGATGCGACCTGGGTTAAAAAAATAATAGAGAAAGAGCAAGGTGCCTCGAAAAAAATCTAATCTTTTTCTATGAAAGGGGATGTGTAGGGAACATAAACATGCGCCGCACAAAGGCAAAGATAATATGTACTAAAATAATTTAATTTAAACAACAGTAAACAAAAAAGTAAAGAGAAAACAGAAAATTTGTTTGCATTAACTTAACCAAATAGTATGGTCCAAACATTGAGTGGAGGTAGAATCATTACTATGGCAGGATTTATATTTGTCAAACTTTGCCGAATTACCCATAAAATCAAACGGATGAAAATAGTGACTTTTATCAATAACTAAATTTTAATAGTTTGTTGTTGACATAAATATGTAAAATCAATTCTGTTGACTGAGATATAGAGAAGTATGTATATAAGTTAGTAAGTTCCACCTTTTCCTCTGACGGCAGTTGTGGCGTCTCCGGTGTAGCGGCGGGTAGAGTCGTATATCAGGAAGTTTAGGGTGGAGGACTTGACTTCGTCCTCTTGCTATACGGTTGGCCTTGTGGCTCAACGGTGTATGATTAATAAGGCAAATATTTAACGGCAGTGTGCCGGAGTAAATGTTAATTGATCTTTATTACCCAATCGTCTGACAAAAACTGATTATAAGAATGGAATGAAATAAAGACTAAAGCTAAGTACATAAAATGGAAATACGAATCTACACCCAAATACATAGGAAGTACACAAAAGATCATGCCACGGGCTTGTGGTCAGCAAAGCCGACTCAGCACATTCCAGACAAGAACTCAACGCTTGCTTTGTAGCAATGGTAGGCTAAGAACATGGTCGTGTCCTGTAATATTCAGCAATGGTGATGCCGCGATGCCTGGACTTTTGTTCACAACACCGTTGTTGTTAATGTATGTGGTATCGTTTATGGTCGCGACACGTTCGAATGTGACAAGGTGTGTGCCTTTAACTGTCATCAGTGGGCCGTCATCTATTCTTATTCCTGCTGATATTTCATTGACGATGATTATACTTCGTCGACTATGGTAATCGGAATCCAGGTGGAAGGCTGTGTGTGGCATAACGCTAAACCTCCAGAGTGTAATCTGCTGGCGCAAGTGTCATGAGCCGACTTCTTGCAGAACGTCGCATAGTTGGTTGTAGCGCACTCTGTTACCGCTAGAACTCCATCGTTGCATTCAGCTACTACGTTATCATGTACTTGCAGAATAGTGTTATTGTGGGCAGGCCCAGACTGGGACCCTAAGGGCCCACCGGGCTTTCAAGTTGAAGGGCCCCCTATACTACATGCTTGAAAAATTATGTCGAGGAAAATGAAAGGTACACACTTTTAGGTTTTACATCAAGTATGATCGTTTATGTGAATAAAACAAAAACGACTTCTTACAAACAAAGAAACAATTTTATTTACCTATCTTTTTTCAACAATGCACGTAAGGCGTAATTTGACTAGATTTTAAATCATCAAACAGTCAAAAGTTTTTAAAGTAAATTGCTCTGTAAGGAGCTTTAAAAATGCGTTTATTTTCAATTTGATTCAAGTTTTTTTTTTCAACTGCCATAAGCAAGAAAGTTTCTAAATGGTTTTGCGTCAAACATCTTCTCAATCTATTTTTGATATATTTTAACTTTGAAAATTATCTTTCGCAAGCTACTTGCGTACAAGAAAGTGTCAAAAGAAATTTATAAGCAAGAAACAGCTGTTTTTCATGTGTTTATGTGTCATGTCTTACAAGTTTTAGTAGCATTAGAGCACAGAGCTGGATCTGATTTCTTCAATTCATCTTGATCTGCAGGCAGTTCAGCGTCGGAGTTCTCTTCGTGTAGATCCCTATCATCGTCACAGTTTTGAGTCGCTTCTTCTTCATTTTCGTCCGCGAGACTCTGCTTGAAAGTAGTCCATTTGAGCCAAAATCCTTCAACTCATTGTTTACGCTCGGTGATGCAACTGCTCCGAATTTTTGTAGAATGTTGACAAGAGCTGCTAGAGAATTTTCGGGAAGACCATCCGCTACGATATGAGGAAAATTTTTCGGGTAGAGGCATGAGAAATCCGGGGCTAGTCTTCCATGCTCCGTAAACCGTGATTTGATTGCACAAATGGTGTTATCAATAATGACATTGTGAACTTCTACTATAAATTTTTGCTGAGGTTCATCGATTATTTCATCACGGGTTTTCTCACCCGGTAACCTTTTCTTTTTGTGCGGCGTTCGTTTCGTGAAATCTTAGTTTATAATGATTTCTGATTCTTTCTCAACTAGCAAATCTGATGCCCACGTACTGAAACCATTTGCAGTTGTTACCAAGTGTAAAATGAATTAATCTTTTGTATATTGTAAAACTACACTTTTTTAAACACTCTAATTCGTAATTTAAAGGCTTTTAATCCTCAAATTAAAAAAATGGTAGGACATTGAAGCATGGTAAAAATAAAAAAGTTCATCTTAAAATAAAGATCATAAATTCAGTTAAGTTTTAATGGTTGCCACACACCAGAGCGATTTATTCGCAGCGGCAGCGGCGCGAATATCTAATTTCATTGCGTCTTATGAACGCCGCTGCCGCTGCGAATAAATCGCTCTGGTGTGTGGGAACCTTTAGCTTGGAAACGCAGATCAGCACTGAAGTTTTGGGAAGTTGCCAGTTCATCCAGTGTTAGTAGTATGTCGACGTATAGGCATCCTGAAGGGTCTCCAAAATCCCCAAATTTATTCGTAATTGCTTTGTCTTTCGACCGCTAGCGTTTGTTGCCGATTACGGCGAGACGTTTTTTAGTTAAATTATGTTTCAGGAAGACATCCATGCGCAGGTAAGATTCTTTGACGAATTTCGCAATAGAATTCAAGAGTCCAAACAATGAGGTAGATTGGTGGTTGAGTTCTGTTACATCTGTGATTACAAGATTCAAAACGTGTCCATAGCACCAGACATGTAATTGGCCGGGAGAAATTTTGGAGAAACCAGAGTATTTTCCTTGCATATTTGCAGCTCCGTCTGTTGAATTGCCAATGCAGGATTGAATATCGATATTAAGTGATTGCAGTTCTTTTATTAGCAGATAGCAGATTGATTTGCCAGTTGATGAAGTATCAGTGACGTATCTGACAATGATACTACACTGATCAGTTACTGAAATATCCTGTGTAGTGTATTGTAAACATTCCTGCCTTTCGTACTTCTGCGCTTATATCTTCTTTGATGAGTTTTCGAATAATGTTGATTATGTAGTTAATGGTTGTTTTCGAAATTAATGTCTCTATTCCACTGCGCCCTGAACTTCCTTTTTTTCTTGATTGTTTCTTTTCTTTACTTTTTTCAATCACGTTGGCCATTTGTTTTTTGAGTGTTTCATAAAATCTTCCGAGAAGCTTCAATATTTAAAGAAAATTTCCATGATCGAGATCATCGTCATCCAAAGAGTAGCCTGCCTCGTGTTTGTCCCCTGGGTAGCTCAATCCTCTTCTTTCAATCAGTTTAACAGTCTCGATAACTCTTTCTAAAACCTTTCTAAAAAAAAGTATAGCTTTGGTAGGAAAATCTATAGAAAAAGTATACAATTATAGGAAATTGAAGGGGCCCCAAAACGTCTAGGCCTCAGGCCTTTCGTTTATTCTATATAAGAACAGAAAATTTTTTACTATGAACTTTGTGTTCTGGACCCTGGTTAAAATAAAATCAGTTCTCTGCTACACAATGTTTCTTCAATTTTGAAAACAATGTCTAAAATTCCAGTACCTTACAGGGCTTCTGAATTCCAGGGGCCCCCGATCGATTTATTATGGTACAAAAATGATTTTTACTGGGAACTTCGTTCGAAGGGCCCTAGTGACTAAATACTGCTACTCTACTAAATGAAATTTCATCAAAAGAGGCCCTCTACCTTGAGGGCCCAGCGGGCATTTGCCCGGTTGCCCGGTGGGCCAGTCCGGGCCTGATTGTGGGCATCAGGAAATATCATAACCTTCTTACAAATAGTCTTAACATTATGATATTTAATTATTATGTGGATTTCGCTATCTGATTGAAATATTTTTATACCCTCTGCAAGGGTTTTTTGGGGGCTTTTTATTACCTGGGAAAAATAAAGTATGAAAATTGGGAGAATCGGACCACTATATCATATAGCTCTGGAGGAAACATTTTTGCAAAAATTGGAGTATCGCCATGAAATTGTATTATGATACAATGATATGATGATAATATGATAGTATTATATATAAAATCTCAGATCCCAAAATTTGAATCTGATCGGATATATAGAACACAAGTTACAGCCGATATAAATCGGCTCGGCTAGCTGCCTACTACGTCATCATCAAATCAACAGAGCACACGCATGCACACATACAGACGCAACGCTACATAAACTATATGTGTATGCGTGCGAGTTGTGGCATGCGTGTAAAAGGGGATGGGGAAGAAGAAGAAGAAATTAAAATGATATTTGAAAGGTTCTGTGCATTAATGAATTGAGATACAGAAAAAGAGTTTGGAACATGTAAAAATATTATGGCCATGGACTGCAAGGGTATATAAACTTCGGCACAGCCGATGTTATTGGAATGCTTTTTCACACTGTGTTGTCCATTCAAATGGGACATTCTTTTTACATAATCTCGTTATGTGCCGTGAATATTCGGCGAAGTTTTTTATAAAACGTCTATAGTAATTGCAAAATGCAATGAATCTTCTAGCGCTGTCTGCGTCCGTAGGGACGGGATAATTATTGATGACGTCAAATTTTTTGTCATCTGGTAAGATTCCTTTATCTGTGCACCTATGACCTAAAAATGTTACTTCGTGCATAAAAAATGAACATTTTTCTGGATGTAATTTGAGATTATTTTTATACCATACACCCATAGGGTGAAATGGTATATTAAAGTCGCTAAAATGTATGTAACAGCCAGAAGGAAGCTTTTCCGACCCCATAAAGTATATATATTCTTGATCAGCATCAACAGCCGAGACGATCTAGCCATGTCCGTCTGTCCGTCCGTCCGTCCGTCTGTATGAACACCTAGATCTCGGAGACTATAAGAGCTAGAGCCACCAAATTTGGTATGTAGACTCGTGTCATATGTACGCTTATCGAGTTTGTTTCAAATGTTTGCCACGCCCCCTACCGCCCCCGCAAATGATATAAAACCGATTTTCTCAAACACCATAGCAACTAGAGACACAAAATTTGGTATGTATATTCGCTTAGTAAACGCGCACATTTTGTATTTGTAAAATTTTTGCCACGCCCCCTACCGCCCCCGAAAATTAAATAAAACCGATTTTCTCAAAAAGTATTCTAGCTAGAGACACAAAATTTGGTATGAATATTTGCTTAGTAATTGCGCACATTTTTTATGTGTAAAGATTTTGCCACGCCTCTTTCCGCCCCCGTAATTTGAAAAAATTCGATTATCTCCCGTAATTTTCAACCTTGTGCAATCAAATTTAGCACACTTAAATTTGATACTAATATCAAGCGAAATACCAAATTTGATCAAAATCGGAATAAAAATAGCCAAGTTATGCATATAAACGTTTTTCCATATGGCCGGAGTTGGCCGTTGGCTGGTGGGGGCGCTAGGGTGCTCGTATGCTTGAGTGAGCGAAATACTAAGATATGCTTGTAAAAAGCATGGAAACCGATTTTTTTAAAAATACGAAAATGCATTGGTTATTATAAATTTAAAATATTTGTTTTACTGGTGTATGGTATATCCAAGTCGGCGAGACGACTTACTTACTTAATTTTTTCATAAATATGTTTTGACCGATACATATTTGCTTGAATTTGATCTCTATTTGAAATATTAAAATTAAATTGTTATGGATTCATGCATATTTTTTTTTTTATTTAAATTATTCGTGATAAGAGAGAAATAAAATTTATCTCAACTGTGTCTTGCACAGCGAGCCAGAGACGTGGAAAAATTATAGAGAATGTGGTTGGCTCACAATTCAGGTATACATTTCATTTGTTTTATTGTTTAAAAAAAAAAAATTCTCCAACCACATTGTTAGTAATAGCCTAGCAGTGAGTTAGTAGTTCGCAAATTGCACTTTCGTGCTCCAACTTGCTATTAAGCTTATAATTAGAATTATTAAATTAAAGGCAAGTTAAGGCTTGCGCATTTCTGCGGCCCCCTTGCGTTTCTTCGCTCTTTGGCGAAGTTCAGCTTTTAGGATGTCAATAAGCTCTATGCAGCGTTGTCGGTCTTCCTCCGTCTTCAGAGTGGCCAGTAAGTCCACTTCCAGCCTCTTCTGCTGGAGTAGCTTGCGTATTTGGCCTCCTCTTTTGGTCTTCTTTGGCTTTGTAGATTTTGTGTTGCGGGCCCGGTACTCAGCTATTGTGAGTGGGCGCGGTCCATCGTTGGGATATAGCTCTAACGCTTCTTCTAGCGTCGGTGCATCCCTTTGCTCGATAGGAGCAGATTCCGCAAAGGGAATATCTTCACTGTTCATTCGTATTTCTTGTTAGTTTGCTTTCCTTTTATTTTTGATGTCGTTGTTGTTGTTGTATTATCGACTTGTTGTTGTATTATCTTTGTTGTTTTGTTGTTTCTCTCTCGCTCTGTCTGTTTTTGTTATTCATTTTGCTGCTGTGTGTGTGCGGCTCGCAACTAGGAGGAGAATTAACTAATTCCGAATGCACACAACTTTAAATGGAAATTTGACAAATTTGCAAATACATTTCCCATGGCTCGAAGGAGGCGGAACGAATGAAGTGAATTGTTGTGCACAACTAAAGTTGAAGACGTTTCTTCTTGCAGAGTCCTTGTAGAGTCCTTGTAGGTCCTTGTAGGTCCTTTAGAGTCCTGTCACGGTCGCCATGTAAAAGGTGGCAAGGACCGGGTTCCATTAGATTTGAAATATTAAAGGCGGACACGTCAGTGTCAGTTGATTGTAGTTTTTAGATTGATTCTTTATTCCCAATTATTCTTTTGCTTAAGCTAAGTTTACATATATATATTCTTATGCTGCGACTTATGCGACAGCTATAAAAGGAAGGGAGAGTGTCAGTACATACATACATATTGTTGGAGCGCATGCATCAAAGTGCTTGGTCAGCGGTCCCACGCTGGCCTGGCTCTAGCTCATATTACGCTTGTGCATACAGTGCTTATGTGAATATATGTATGTGCATATACAAATGCACATACATACATATATGTTCATGCTTAATTGCATATTTATGTGAATATGTTTATGTGCATACATCAATGTATACATATAAACATATTCAAGTGCACAATTATATTTTAATGCGCATATGTTTAATTGTTTATACCTGCAACAAAGTGTTACAAGTTGAGCTCATTGCATTGAATGATTATTTGTATGAATATACTACAATATTAGATTTGGCGAGCGTTATAGTGAGCATAAGGTTTTGGATTTCGGTGGATAACATTCTATTATGCGCAAGTAAGGTTTCATACAAATGAGGAGAGTCTACGACAGTAGACAGTATCAGTTAATAGGTTAATTTGTTTTTGTGCTTCAGTGATTACTATTACTTGTCTGTTTTTTGATTCTATGAGCTCGGCTTCGGTAATCTTAATCTTTTCTAAGTCTGATGCATCGGGCGTGCCTGCAACGACTTTTAAAGCTGTTCCTAGGAAGTCTAAACTTCTGGCCATTCTATGGTGTACCGCTAGGCTAGATAAAATACTCTGGATATGATCGATATCTACATCTAACAATTTTCGCATATGTGACTGAGGGAAAAGTTCTGACAATTTTCTTGTATCATCTATAATGCTCACGAAGTTGGATAAATTTGTAGAGTGTCTTACGTAACTATGTTGTTCCCATACGAAAACGTTGCCGTCCAATACAGGAATATAGCTTGCGTGCGATAAATCGGTGAGGAGTGCGCGAGTTGTGGCCAAGAGTATGAGGGTTACCCCGACGAACCTGTATGAAACGATTAGACTCAATTGTAGTAGCTATCTATAATTGTCTTATGTGGTATGACCTATGTTTACCCCACATTGTCCTTATGGACCAGCCTCCCCTTAACAAGTACAGACGTTCCCAGGTCTGCTTGTATGGCGCCTTCCGTGCAGGGGGATAGTTTGTTACCTAGTCTTCTGTTATTTTTGAGGTAAGTTAAGTCATATTTTGAAAGGCATTATGATACGCAACATAAGCAAGTCATGAACGTATTTAACTCCTTTACTATTTCAGTATACAACTTTATTAAGAAAAGTAGTTTTTTTCCAAATTAACAAAAGTCTTGTTGTCTCTGGTCGCTCTGGTCACCTCATGGACTTGGTTTGCCAGAATTATGGCCTTATATGGCGTCGCAGTGGCGGCGTGGATGTCTCCATCTATAGAGTTGACCTTGCCGATGATGCCATTTAATTCTTCCAAAATGCTGTGAGCCAGCGCATTCGGTGAGCCAGCGACCAATTTCCATGCTGAGCCGAGCCATTCTACGGCTCTGGGTTTCCGAGCCGTTGTGGAAAGTAATCTTTCTGTATCCTCCTCCGCCTGATCCAGGTAATGGTTCGCTATCATCCTTGTACGCTGGTCGGCCAGCAGGGTGGATTCCTCCCGAGTGGTTTAGATCGCCTGTTGGAATTCCAGCAGATTTATGACGTGAATCAGCAGAAACACGCCACTAACGTATCCTCGCTGAAGGCGGATTACCGGAGAGTCATAATTGAAGGAATGGGCAGCACTTGCCTGCTTATCGTCAGCATTGCCATCCTTGTAGATGAAGAGAGTTAGTAATGCTTATAATATGAATTTTCTTAAGGCTCAGTCTTGGTTAGCACCTGGTTCGTGAAGAGTGCTTTGTTTAATAATTTCTTAATTTTTAAATATTTCTTCATTCTTGTTTGTTTTTTTTTTTTTTTTTTGTTTGCTTGCATCTCTTTTTATTTGTATTTTTGGTTTTTTGTATATTTTTTTTATTTTCGCGGAAAAACGGGTTGATAAGAAGGGGGCGATTTCCTGTCTATTTATTCTTCGTCTTTTTCCGATTTTGTGTTTATTGTGGCCCTTCTAGCCTCCTGTATTTCTTCAATATTGAATAAGTTTTTCTCTTTCCCTTGAATTTGTTTGTTCCTAACAAAGACTTCTTCCCCTGGTTTGAACTCCACCTGTCGTCGTGTGAAATCGTTCCACTTGGCCATTGACTTCGCTCCGTTGGGTAGGGGTATGGTATACGACTATATCCAGCAATTTGAGGTAATTGAGGACTGTGTGGCAAAGGAGCCCTTGTTGGTTGTCTGTTACCAAGATTTTGGGTGCCGTGAAATAGTGCAGCATCTCCGCTAACCTTTCCCGCGAGTGGAGGGCTGATTTTGACTCTATGGGGAGTAGCTTGGCAAACTTTAAAAATTTGTCAATGCAGCTGAAAAATTTTTGTTTTTCCAACGCGAAGATGTCTATATGCAGAATTTCGCACGAGTATGTTGGAATTGGGGTAGGTTCCAGAAATGGTTGATTAGATTGCAGGCTGCCACAATATTTCTGATTCTGCTCGGCATTTTTGGGAAATAGACCCGCTCTAATAGCTGAAGTCTTATTTCATTGGAATTTCTATGGGCCCTTTGGTGTTCCTCGGTGATGACTCCGCAAATCACGTCGTCATCAGTCAAATCGGTCACCAGTCCTTGCGTGACGCGAAGTTTGTAGCTTGTGAACGATTGGAGGTAACACGTTTGCAAAAGTTGCAGATGAGTATCCGGGATTTTAAATCCGTTTATTAGGGATGGGCTAAGGTAATCTTTCAGGACCGTGTCTAATTCTGCTGTGGTAAAAGTTCTAATAAGCAGTAAGTGCCGAGTGAAGCCGGCATGCGGTGAGACGCATTCATAGTCTGACCGAGCGGGGTCAAAGACAATCTGATTCCTGAATACATTGATGGGGACCTCGACGTGTGAGACAAGGTCAGAGGCGTCTTGTAGTGCGCTGTGCACCGTTGCCAATGAGTCAGTGTCATTATCCGGGGTGCCGAGAATATTCAAATTTATCTGACTCGGTATTTTTTCGGGCGAATCGTACAAAATTCTTGACAATGAATCCGCTACCACATTCGCTTTCCATGGTTTATAGTGTAATGACCGGGTTCCACTGTGATGAATATTCAATAAATGAACACGTCAGTTCAGTTTTGTGGTCTTATTCCAATTGATTTTTATTCCAAAAATATTCTTCGGCTTAACCTATTGTTACATAGATATTCTTATGCTGCGACTTAGGCGACAGGTACAAAAGAGAGGGAGAGTGTCAGTACATACATACATATTATTTGGGGCGCTTGCATCATAGTGCATGGTCAGCGTTCACACGCTGGCTTGGCCCTAGCTCATGTTACGCCTGTGCATTGCTGCTCATATGAATATACATATGTATGTATGTGCATATATAAATGTACATACATAGCTGTATATTTATGTGAGTATGTTTATGTGAATATATTAATGTATACACATAAAAATATTCAAGTGCACACTTATGTTTTATTGCGTACATATTGATTGTTTATACTTGCAACAAAGTGTTACAAGTTGAGTACTTTGTGTTGAATGATTTTTGGTATGGATATACTACACCTCCCCTTTTTTAGAAAATAACGTAATATTATGGAGTTATTTATTAATTACTAATAATGATAATAAATGATTGATTAATAGTAATATATGTATGTTTGTTAGAAAAATTGTTATATTTGTGTCTGGACAGACAAATTTTCTTTCTCAAAAATTTCCTTTTTTTTTGAATGAAGTAGTTATAGTAGTTGAATCCAAAAAAAAAAAAATTTTTATATATTTCTTTTCGTCTTTCTTTTTTTTTTTTAATTATTTTTGCAAATTTTTAACCTATCCTTATGAACTGTTTGTATCTTATTTTTATTATTCCTAATTTTTATATTGTTGTTTTTAGATATTTCTACAACTTCGAATGGTCCTATATAGGCTGAGTCAAGCTTATGACCAGCTTCGTTTTTTAAATAAACTTGGTCTCCTATTTCTAGTTTAAAATCTAATACTTTCTTATCGTTTATTTCTTTCTGTTTAATTTTATTATACCCTTGCAGAGGGTATTATAAAATTGGTCAGATGTTTGTAACGCACAGAAGGAGACGTTTCCGACCCCATAAAGTATATATATTCTTGATCAGCATGAGAAGCTAAGTCGATATAGCCATGTCCGTCTGTCCGTCTGACCGTCTGTCCGTCTGTCCGTCGGTGCGTACGCGTTTAACTCAGCCATCTTAAGAGCTATCGGGATGAAATTTTTTGGGAGCTTTTTTTTTACCCGGGTGAGATAAAGTATGAAAATCTTTGGGATCGGACCACTATATCATATAGCTCTAAAAGAAACATTTTTGCAAAAATTGGAGTATCCCCATGAAATTTACCAATATGATAGTAATAGATATAAAATCTCAGATCCCAAAATTTGAATCTGATCCGATAAAAAGAACACAAGTTACAGTCAATATAAATCGGTTCAAACGCTGCCGGCAGCGCTGCTTGCTGCCTACTACTGCCATCATCAAATCAACAGAGCACACGCATACACACACAGACGCAACGCTACATGAACTGTATGTGTATGCGTGCCGTGCTTTGCTTAGAAAATGATGGAAGAAGAAAAACTTGTGGTAAAAAGAGAAATAATATTTTGTTTGTGTATTGATGAATTGAGTTGCAGGGAAAGAAATTTCAAAAAGGAAAAATATTATTGCCAAGTATACTGCAAGGGTATATAAACTTCGGCATAGCCGAAGTTAGCTTCTTTGATATTTTTTTTCTAAAAGTATTCGAGCTCTCTTATACGCGTTTTCTAGTCTAAATTTAACTTCCTTAGAATAATCTTCTATATTATATATAGGTTCTATTTTATCTACGCTATTAAATTGTATTGGTAAGTTATTCTGTCTTCCAAATACTAGTTCATATGGACAATAATTATGAGTTACAGATGGTGTTGTGTTAAAACAATACACGAAATACTGTAACCATACGTCCCAATCAGTTTTATCTACTGATATATATGATCGAATGTACTCATTGAATGTCCTATGACTTCTTTCAACGGTACCCAAGGTCTGATGGTGGTGTGCAGTAGACGTAATGTTGTCTATTTTTAAATATTTGCACAAGTCATTTATTATTGAATTTTTGTATTCTGTTCCCATGTCCGTAATGAACGTCTTCATTGGACCGTACTTCAGAATGAATGATTCAAAAATAGCTTTCGAGATTGTTGTAGCGCTTTTATTGGGAACTGGTATTGCTACTAGGTATTTCGTCAAGTCACATATTAGAGTGACTGCATATTCCTTACCATTTTCGGATTTTGGTAATGGACCAATGGTGTCTACTATTACCTTATCAAAAGCATGTATGGGGGTTTCTGTAATAACTAAGGGTGTTTTTATGTGCTTTGTTGTTTTTGACTTTAGGCATTTTTCACATTTAGTAATGTAGTCTTTTACATGACGTGTCATGTTTTTCCAATAATAATATCTTTTTACTTTGGCCAAAGTTTTTGTAATGCCTGTATGGCGACAATGTATCGGATCATCATGGTATGTAGACAATATTGCTTCTTTATCTTTATCTTTTTCTATAATAGTCACCGGTTGGAGTAGCGCTACTCTTAATGTTTTCAATATTTTATTGCCCATTTCTTTAAAATTTGAGTTGTTTGATGTCAATTATACCGGCTTGTTTTTCAAGCCTTTGAAAAAACTGACCTAAGTCTAGATTTCCATTGGTGTACAGATCTCCAATCTCAATTCTCGCTATAACTTTTTTCCCAAGTTTGAGGAAACATAAATTATGTGTTATGCGCAAGGTCACTACTTTTCGTACTTCGTCATTGCAGAGTACTTCATGTATTTTGGGCTTAGAAGCATTATTAGGTACGTGCCCAATTGTATTTTAATTTTTATCATCTGGCCAGAGATTATTTTGTCTACTTTGCTGCCTGGTAGTGACTTTCAGGACATTTGCTTTTGTGTTTTTTAGATCGTGTATTGTAATGCGGGATAATGCATCCGCAACAAAATTATCTTTTCCCTTCAGATATTCTACTGTAAATTCATATTCCTCTAGATCAAGTCTCATTCTTGTTAATTTTGAATTGGGATTTATCATAGAAAATAAATACGTTAGGGGTCTGTGGTCTGATTTGACTCTGAAATGTCTGCCATATATAAATTAATATCCTCCGTTCCTGTTGTGGGTGAAGATTAGGTTGAGAGGCGAACTGTGCCTCTTATTGCTGGCCTCGGGCTCAGACAATAAAACAAATTATTTAACGGCTAAGTGCCGGAGTGAATATTTATTTAAGCGACTTATTGGAAGAGCGCTGTATCCAAAACTGATTTCTTCAAACACAGAATATTTTACTTAAGCTAAGCCAAAACTTGCATCACGCCACAATGTCATGGTCGGCAAGCCGACTCAGCAAATCTTTGGCGATAACGGAAACTCTGCAGCAATACAAAAGTGTCCGGTTACCGTCGCTGACCATTGCAGCTATAGCGCGCTGATACAACTTATGTAATGTCGCAATTGCGAGGGCTGTTACTTAACGCGATAGCGAGGGTTGATTATAAACTTATAAAATATCCTATATTAAGTGTTAATTGTTAACTACTCCCCCTTCAAGTATAAGGCCGTCCTTGGCCGACCCAATCCCGGCGACGACTTCTCGTAACTGCTTTGCAGACTTCTTTGCACCGATGAATCGACAAAGAGTGAGGCCAATGCAGATTAAAGCACAGCATTTGGTCCAATGATGAATGCCACACGATAAGCTTCATCAGTTCCTCGAATTGCTGTATCACCTCCAGATTACGTTCATTCAAACGATGAAGGTAAGGGAGGCTGAGGACATCTTGGGTGGCAGTGATGTTCAGCAAGGGAGAATTGGCAATACCCGGGACTCTATTGCGCACGTTGTTGTGATTGTAAAACAGAGTCCCGTTAATTGCGACTCGGTCTCCGAACGTGATGAGTTGCGTGCCATGTACCTGGATCTCAGTGCCGTTGTCCACCTGAATCCTTGCGGACCCGTGATGATGATTCCGTCATCTACATGGGTGATTATTTCCAGGTTGCTCGGCTGGATCTCGCAGTGTGCCGTGACACCTGCATGGAGCTCTTTGGCACATGAACTTTCCAAAGCCAGACGACAAAATCTGGCTCCAGGTGAAGCGGCGCAACTCTGCAGTGTGTGGGTTTCTCCATCGCATTCGGCTATGACGTTGTCAAACAATCGCACTATGAAGTTCTTGTGGATGACAGGATAAATCGTAATCTTTCTGCAAGCTCTTTTAATCTTGGGGAATTTAACTATAAAGTGTATGGTAATAGTGGATTGAAGAACGTTTACGGACGCAACGGAAATAAGATCTCCTTTGGGAGTGTTGGTGGGTTCCTCTAGCCAAATTGATTTCAAATCTGAGTGGTCCAAAATGTTTGGGCTAACAATGTTAGCCTTTGCCAGAGTAATAGCAAGCATTAAATTTTGCAACTCCATCATTAGCATCCTGTTTGTAGTAGTGTTTCATATAAATGGCCAGTGTCAACTTGTGAGTTTTTGGCTATCTCGAGAATTTTGTTGACAGTGATTGTTAACTGGTGAAGCTGATCCTGAACTCTAGTGTTTATTTCTATTTGTCTATTATTGGCATTTATTAATTGCATTTCAGTAAACCTAGTCTGCTCTAAATCATCGGCATCGGGTGGACCCGCCACAACCTTTAGTATGGATCCTAGGAAATCTAAGCTCCTGGCGACACTATGGTGCGTGCCTAACGCCTCCAATAGGTCTTGTAGATGTGCCGTGTCCACACTTAGAAGTTTTTTCATGTGGGATAGCGGGAACATGTCAATTAATATGACTGTTTTTTCATCATTCGCGCGTACTCTGAGAGGTTTGCCGAGTGCCTGGCATAGGCGTATTTCTCCCATACCAAGATTTCGCCGTCGACGATGGGAATGTACCTGGCACGCGAGTAGTCGATGACATGTGCCGATGCCAGGGATAAGGAGAGGAGTAATATGGATCCAAACCTGTAAAATGAGGTTGTGTAGTAGAAAACGTCTAAATTTTAATGAACCACGCATAGGTCTGTTGCATTTAAGTTTTCTTTATTGAATGCTTCTTAATTCTATAACAATTGTCGACTATAGCTAAGACCGCGTAGCTGCGCTGCCAGTAATGCAGGCAGAGGAGCGTATGCTTATGTATAAACATATTTATGTATAAATGTATAAATGTTTACATAAGAGTATGTATGTGTGTATCCCGTTGCGGCGGGAGAGTGAGGATGTATCATATTGCATATTGGGCCAAAGCGGCGCGCGAATTATATTTGTTGAAAGAACGAATTTTATTCACTAGATATCTTTAGATATCTTTATTTATTTATTTAAATTTAGATTTAAATTTGATTAAGTTTGTTGAATTAAACGATATTTTTTTTCATTAGATATCTTTAGATATCGTGAGTTTCTTTATTAGTTTTAGGACTTGGACTTCTGTCCGGTTACAATTGAATCTTAAGACTAAAAATATAATTTGCTTTGGCATATGCAAATGCCCATTTCGTTTGTTTCATAAATTGTTGATCGAGCATTTGCAACGGGAGCGACGGTTCCGTTGTTTATGCCTTTGAAATTTGATCTTGGTTCAAGTACCTCTGCATGATTATGCTGATCTCGTCGTTATCAACATTTCCATGCATAAGCTTATTTGTTTGTCCAGCTTTGGCTTTTTGTACAATTATGTTATTTGTTTGTGCGATTTTAATTGGTTGCATAACTCCTCCCCCCTTTGATGAGGGATTCTCCTGGATTCCTCTTTTACATTTGTTATAGGAATATATTCCTATGAAGAGGAGTACAAGAGTAATTGATACTATGCCAAAACTGTTGGAAACTATTGTTTGTATTTTTATTTCTTTAATTGTTTTTGTGTTTTCTATTTCTTTTAATACGATTTCTTTAAACGTCTGCTTTTCGGTGAAGTTAAATGAGTTTTCCTCCTCTTCTTCATTGGCAAATGATTGTATATAAATTTCTTGGCTATTTTTGTAGTATGTTTCATCTATGAGGACTGTGCAATTTGTGAATTCTATGAGGAAGTTTCCTCTTAATATTTCGCTATTGGTGGTATTGTTGCAAATGTATTGAATTTCATTATCTTGTGCATTACTTATTAACAATGTACCTTCGTTTATTAATTTTGTCTTAAATTCTACATCTTCTATCATTTTACAATTTCTTTTAATTATACAGTTAGAGCTAAGCTTGAGTTCATTTATTGTTTTCTGTTCCTCGTATGTATAAGTTTTGTTCTCTATTTTTATTACTCTTTCGGGACTCATGTCGATTCTTTTGTTCTTCTGATTAGTTAGTGGGGTTATTAAGAATACTGTGGTAGTTATTATGTTAGTTGGTATTTTGATTGCTATGATTATATTAGTGTCATAGGTCATGACTCCCATGCGAATTAATTTAATTTTGTAAAAATCTATATTATAGAGTATAAACTCTTCGTTCGTTAGTATTGAGGGGTGAAAGAGGTTATATTTAGCTGACGCTATTGTGTCCAAGATGGTGTCTACTTTATCATGCAAAAATTTCAACTTCAACAGCTGGTCATGATACATTATGTCTGTTCTGAGCATGGTATTATATGTCTCAATGTTGTTAAGAGTTTTGGTTATTTTTTCCCTGTCATCCAATATTACTTCTTAAAGTGTGTTAATAGAATTTTGTAAGTCGTTATTTATTTTTACTTGTTTGTTAATATTGTTAATTATGTTATTTTGGTTTTCTTGGTTATTAAGGAGATGATTCATAATGATTTCCCTATCGTCATCATCCATGAGACCGGTGAGCCACTTCTGAGTTTTTCCTATTGCGTTGATAACGCCGCGTTTTTGTCTTGCTAGCGAATTTGGGGTTATGGATCTTATTTTGATTTTTATAGTTTCTATCTCTGTATCTAGCCTATGCCTATCTTTCTTAACCAGAATTTTCGTATTATTCTGGATTATGTTGGTTAATTCTAATATTTCTTTTGGACTTATTATATGTAGGACCATTTTGAACTCGCTAACCAGCTCCACCGTACTTTCCCCCAGCGATATGGATCCGGTTTCAGCCTGGATCGGGGTTATGTTGATCATTGCCGTCGACAGTGTTGGCAACAGGCACATGCTGAGGAGTGTCAACGTTATCTGAAAATTTTGTAGGTCTTTTAATGTTTGTTGTATGGATGTTTTGTAATTTTGTTTTCCTAAATTTGGGTTCTTCCTTGTGTCTTAAGTTTTTGTAATTTTTTATACCCTTGCAGAGGGTATTATAAAATTGGTCAGATGTTTGTAACGCACAGAAGGAGACGTTTCCGACCATATAAAGTATATATATTCTTGATCAGCATGAGAAGCTGAGTTGATATAGCCATGTCCGTCTGTCCCTCCGTCTGTGCGTATGCGTTTTACTCAGCCATCTTAAGAGCTATCGGGATGAAATTTTTTTTGGGTGCTTTTTATTACCTGGAAAAAAAAAGTATGAAAATTGGCAGAATCTGACCACTATATCATATAGCTCTGGAGGAAACATTTTTGCAAAAATTGCAAAAATTGGAGTATCGCCATGAAATTTACCAATATGATAGTATTATATATAAAATCTCAGATCCCATTTGAATCTGATCGGATATATAGAACACAAGTTACAGCCGATATAAATCGGTTCGGCTAGCTGCCTACTACGTCATCATCAAATCAACAGAGCACACGCATGCTCACATACAGACGCAACGCTACATAAACTATGTATATGTGTATGCGTGCGTATCACGGCATGCGTGTAAAAGGGGATGGGGAAGAAGAAGAAGAAATTGAAATGTTATTTGAAAGGTTCTGTGCATTAATGAATTGAGATACAGAAAAAGAGTTTGGAACATGAAAAAATATTATGGCCATGGACTGCAAGGGTATATAAACTTCGGCACAGCCGATGTTAGCTTCTTTGATATTTTATAAATCCTTCTGTTCTGGTTTCTATGTAAGTTTCCCTGTTATTGTTTAGCTTTGCTATTTTTTCAGCTTTTTGTGCTGACATTCTGTCATATAATTCTTTGTGATCGACTTTATAGTTTTGTACTTCGAACGGTGTAGATTTTGTGGTGGTGTGGTGTGTATTGTTGTAAAAGTATACAGCTCTGGCCATTTGTTCAATTATAGGTCTTTTCTCTTCTATATTTAGTGTACGAATTTTCTCTGTCAATGTATTATTAAGTCTTTCGACATCGCTATTGCCAGTATGACTATTTGGCTTTGTTGAGTGGTATTCTATGCCTTCTTTTTCCAGGAATTCCCTGACGTTCAAGCTATTGAATTCGTTGTCGAAGACAAATTTCTGGACTTTCCCTTTAATGGACAAGAACTGTTGAATGTGTTCTACTATTGTGATACTATTTCGATCGGTCAGTGGCAAGCAAGTGGCGTGTTTTGAGAATTTATCAATGAATATTATGAAAGATTGTTTTGAATTCACATATGTGTCCACATGTATTATCTCGTTGCAGGTTTTTGGTGTTTCTGTTAGATGGAAGTTGTTTTTAATGGGTTTCCTATCATATTTCCCACCACTGCAAACGTCGAAATTATTTATTATTCTGTGGATATGTGTTTTTAGATTGTGATGGTAAATTTTAAGTTTAAGTTTCTGATAGGTAGCAACTATCCCGCAATGGCCACTCTCGTTTTTATGAAACAGAGCTATTTGGGTGTGCAACTCATCTTCAGACTCTATGTCTGTAGCGAACCTGGTACATTTTACGAACCTTACTTTTGGATTGGAAGTGTATTCCTTTGTCAATATTTTTTGAAATTGGTAAAATTCATGGTCGCTTAGGTGTGAAAAAACTCCTATCTTTCCTGCTGTTATTTCTCGTCTGAGGATGTTTACTGCTTGGTTGTTTTCCAAGTCTTTTTTGCTAATATAAATTCTCTTTCTGCCAAGCACTTGTACTATGGTGTTGGGTTTCTTTTCTGTGAAAATTATTTGTGTTTTGAATTTGTTGACTGCCGTTTCTTTTATGTATTCTAGTATGGACATGTTAAAACCCTGATCCTTTTCTTTAGAGTGAAACGTTTCAGTCAGGGATTTGTTGTCTCCTTCGTCTGTTGATTCGACCTCCATTAGGTTAATTTCGTCTTCTTTAATCCTACTCAAAAAATCAGCAATATTATTATTTTTTCCTTTTATCTATTCTATATGGAAATTGTACTCCCCTAGATTAATGAGCCATCTCTGCAGTCTTGGGCTTATATCTTTGCCCGTATATTTAGCCATCAGCCATTTTAAGGGTTGGTGATCGCTCTCGAGGTCGAATTCTCTACCATAAACATACGGTCGAAAGTACTTTACGGCCCACACTTTGGCTAGAAGCTCTTTCTCTATAGTCGAGTAGTTGCATTCATGTTGATTTAATGTTCGGGATGCATATGCGATTGGGTGGGTCTCTTGAGATAGCACTGCTCCCACCGCGAAATTACTGGCGTCTGTAGTGACAGTGAATTTCTTGGAAAAATTTGGGTATCGAGGACTGGACTGTTTGTAACTAGTGTCTTCAACTTTTCGAATGCAGCTATATAGCTTGGGTCGTCAGTGTTGATCGTCTCGTTTTTCTTCAGATACCTTGACATGGGGAATGCTATTTTTGCATAATCCCTAACGAACTTTCTGTAAAATCCTGTCATTCCCAGGAATGATTTAATCTGTTTTGCCGTTTTGGGTAATTTTAAATTTTGTATAATATTTACTTTGTCTGGGTTCGGTCTAATACCGTGAGTGGTCTGGATGTGGCCAAGAAACTGTGTTTCTTTCTTAAGAAAGTCACACTTATCTACTTGAATTTTCAAATTTGCCTCCTTCAAGGTTCTAAATATTTTCCTTAGGGTGGTCATATGTTCCTGAAGGGAAGTGCTAAAAATTAATATGTCGTCCATATAGACGACACAGTTGTCATTAATATGATCTTTCAAGACTTCATTCATGAGCCTCTGGAATGTCGATGGAGCATTTTTTAGTCCAAACGGCATTCTGACAAACTCATAGTGAGCTGACGGTGTTGAAAGTGCCGTTTTTGGCCTGTCTTCCTCTCTTACGAGAATTTGGTGAAAACACTTCGCCAGATCGAGGGTTGTGAAATATTGGGATCTACCTAATTTATCCAATAGAGAGTTTAGATTAGGGATTGGAAATCTGTCCTCGACCGTGAATTCGTTTAATTTACGGTAATCGATGACGATTCTGAACTTTTTGACCCTGAATTATCGAGTTTTTTCTCGACGATCCATAAGGGAGTGTAGGGTGAGTTACTCTTTTTATACCCTTGCAGAGGGTATTATAAAATTGGTCAGATGTTTGTAACGCACAGAAGGAGACGTTTCCGACCATATAAAGTATATATATTCTTGATCAGCATGAGAAGCTGAGTTGATATAGCCATGTCCATCTGTCCGTCCGTCTGTGCGTATGTATTTTACTCAGCCATCTTAAGAGCTATCGGGATGAAATTTTTTTTGGGTCCTTTTTATTACCTGGGAAAAATAAAGTATGAAAATTGGGAGAATCGGACCACTATATCATGTAGCTCTGGAGGAAACATTTTTGCAAAAATTGCAAAAATTGGAGTATCGCCATGAAATTTACCAATATGATAGTATTATATATAAAATCTCAGATCCCATTTGAATCTGATCGGATATACATATAGAACACAAGTTACAGCCGATATAAATCGGTTCGGCTAGCTGCCTACTACGTCATCATCAAATCAACAGAGCACACGCATGCACACACACAGACGCAATGCTACATAAACTATGTATATGTGTATGCGTGCGAGTCGCGGCATGCGTGTAAAAGGGGATGGGGAAGAAGAAATTGAAATGATATTTGAAAGGTTCTGTGCATTAATGAATTGAGATACAGAAAAAGAGTTTGGCACATGTAAAAATATTATGGCCATGGACTGCAAGGGTATATAAACTTCGGCACAGCCGATGTTAGCTTCTTTGATATTTTTTTTTTACATATATATTTATTGATTAAAATTTTAAACCTATCTTTATGCACTAATTGTTTCTTATTCTTTGTATCTTTAATTAAAATGTTATCCCTATCCTTTATTTCTTCTATAGTGTATGGGCCTGAATACTTAGGTTCTAACTTATGACCCGTATCATTACGTAATAAAACTTTATCTCCTATTTCTAATTCGATATTTTTTACTTTTCTATCATATATGTATTTCCTTATTCTTTGCTTTATGCTGTTCTAACATAATTCTGGCTCTTTTATAAGCCTGTTCTAGTCTAAATTTTGATTCCTTAGCATAATCTTCTATGCTATATAGTGGATTTATATTATCAACACTATTAAAATGTTTGGGTAAGTTCGGAGTTTTACTAAATACCAACACATATGGACAATAATCATGTGCCATAGAGTGTGTTGTATTAAAACAATATGCGAAGTAACGTATCCAAATTTGCAAATTTTTGCATAAGTCTTCAATTATTAAATTTTTATATTCTGTTCCCATGTCCGTAATGAACGACTTCATTGGACCGTACTGCAGAATGAAATCTTCAAATATAGCTTTCGCCACCGGTTTTGCACTTTTGTCTTTAATTGGTATTATTACAAGATATTTTGTTAGGTCGCAGACTAAAGTTACTGCGTATTCATTTCCGTGTTCTGATTTTGGAAGTGGACCGATCGTATCCACAATAACCCTATCGAAAGCCTGTTGTGGCGTTTCAGTTATAATTAACGGGGTTTTTGTATGTTTTGTTATTTTCGCTTTTTGGCACTTATTACATTTTTTTATATATTGAGATATATCTCGTGTCATATTTTTCCAATAGTAATGCCTTTTTATTTTGGCTATAGTTCTCAATATTCCAGTATGACCTCCTTGTATAGGGTCATCGTGGAACGTAAACAGTATTGCTTCTTTTTCTTTATCGTTATTTGATAATAAGGTCACCGGCTTTAGTAGCGCTACTCTTAAGGATTTTAAAATCTTATTGCCCATATTTTTGAAAGATTCTAATGAAATAGTTTCAAAGATCTTTTCGCTCGGTGCCACTTTGACTTGGCTGATATTGAGTATACAGGCTTCTTTTTCGAGCCTTTGAAAAAATTGACCTAAGTCGAGAATTCCATTTGTATACATATCGAAAATGTCAATTCTTGCTATAACTTTCTTGCCATGTTTGAATATGCTTAAAGAATCAGTTATTCGCAAGGTCACTACTTTTCGTACTTCGTCATTTACAATGACGTCAGATACATTGGGCTTAGAAGCATAGAGTTGCTTTTGCAACTCTTTTATATTATTCTCTTTTTCTTTTCCTGCGCAGGAATTTGACGGTTTACTTTGATTTCTGGTAGTGACTCTCAGAATTTTGTTACTAGTTTCTATATTTTGTAAGTCCTGTATTGTTATTCTTGATAGTGTAATGACCGGTTTCCACTTGGAGTCGGATTGGAGAAAGAACACGTCAAGCTTGGTTGGTGGTAATATTCAGATTGATTTTTATTCTACAAATATTCTTTGACTTAACCTATTGATACATAGATATTCTTATGCTGCGACTTAAGCAACAGCTACAAAAGAAAGAGAGAGTGTCAGTACATACATACATATTATTTAGGGCACTTGCGTCAACGTGCTTGGTCAGCGTTTAGACGCTGGCTTAACCCTAGCTCATGTTACGCCTGTGCATTGTTGCTTATGTGAATATATGTATGTATATATAAATGCACACACATATATGAACATGTTTAGCTGTATATTTATGTGAGTATGTTTATGTGAATATACTAATGTATACACATATTTGATTGTTTATACTTGCAACAAAGTGTTACAAGTTGAGCTCTTTGTGTTGAATGATTTTTGGTATGGATATACTACACCTCCCCTTTTTTAGAAAATAACGTAATATTATGGAGTTATTTATTAATTACTAATAATGATAATAAATGATTGATTAATAGTAATATATGTATGTTTGTTAGAAAAATTGTTATATTTGTGTCTGGACAGACAAATTTTCTTTCTCAAAAATTTCCTTTTTTTTTGAATGAAGTAGTTATAGTAGTTGAATCCAAAAAAAAAAAAATTTTTATATATTTCTTTTCGTCTTTCTTTTTTTTTTTTAATTATTTTTGCAAATTTTTAACCTATCCTTATGAACTGTTTGTATCTTATTTTTATTATTCCTAATTTTTATATTGTTGTTTTTAGATATTTCTACAACTTCGAATGGTCCTATCACTAACCATAACCATTTTCAAGCCTTTGAAAAAACTGACCTAAGTCTAGATTTCCATTGGTGTACAGATCTCCAATCTCAATTCTTGCTATAACTTTCTTTCCATGTTTGAGGAAACATAGATCGTGTGTTATGCGCAAGGTCACTACTTTTCGTACTTCATCATTGCAGAGTACTTCATGTATTTTGGGCTTAGAAGCATCATTAGGTACGTGCCCAATTGTATTTTAATTTTTATCATCTGGCCAGAGATTATTTTGTCTACTTTGCTGCCTGGTAGTGACTTTCAGGACATTTGCTTTTGTGTTTTTTAGATCGTGTATTGTAATGCGGGATAATGCATCCGCAACAAAATTATCTTTTCCCTTCAGATATTCTACTGTAAATTCATATTCCTCTAGATCAAGTCTCATTCTTGTTAATTTTGAATTGGGATTTATCATAGAAAATAAATACGTTAGGGGTCTGTGGTCTGATTTGACTCTGAAATGTCTGCCATATATAAATTAATATCCTCCGTTCCTGTTGTGGGTGAAGATTAGGTTGAGAGGCGAACTGTGCCTCTTATTGCTGGCCTCGGGCTCAGACAATAAAACAAATTATTTAACGGCTAAGTGCCGGAGTGAATATTTATTTAAGCGACTTATTGGAAGAGCGCTGTATCCAAAACTGATTTCTTCAAACACAGAATATTTTACTTAAGCTAAGCCAAAACTTGCATCACGCCACAATGTCATGGTCGGCAAGCCGACTCAGCAAATCTTTGGCGATAACGGAAACTCTGCAGCAATACAAAAGTGTCCGGTTACCGTCGCTGACCATTGCAGCTATAGCGCGCTGATACAACTTATGTAATGTCGCAATTGCGAGGGCTGTTACTTAACTTATAGAGCACGCGATAGCGAGGGTTGATTATAAACTTATAAAATATCCTATATTAAGTGTTAATTGTTAACTTATATATGGGCGAAAGTGTGTAATGGCCCAGTGTATCGCAGCTAGTTCTTGCTAGCGAACGGGATGCGTATGCTACTGGCAACTGCTTATCGCCATAAGTTTGAGTTAGTGCTGCTCCACATGCATATTTGCTAGCATCTGTTATTATTCAAAACTCTTTGCTAAAATCTGGATACTGCAGCAGTGTGGGTTCTTTTAAGGCTTTTTTCAGATATTCAAATCATTTTTGGCATTCTTCAGACCAAACAAAATCTACGTTTTTCTTATATAGCTGTGTTATCGTACGTGCATGTTCTGCGAAGTTTTTAATAAAACGTCTGTAGTAGTTGCAAAAAGCTACGAATCTTCTAGCACTATCAGCATCTGTTGGTACTGGGTATTTTCCAATGACGTCATATTTGGTGTCATCTGGCAATATTCCTTTGTCAGTACATTTGTGACCCAAGAATGTCACTTCTTGCATGAGGAATGAACATTTTTCTGGATGCAGTTTTAGGTTGTGTTTTCCACATATGTCAAAAGAACAGCCGATGACTATTAAGTCATCCATGTAAAGGAATGCTTGTGACGGATTTAATCCAGAGAAAGCAATTGTCATCATTCTTTGAAAGGAATTTGGTGCTATTTTCAGACCATACGGTAGTCTAGTAAACTGATAAGATCCATTGCTAGTGGAAAATGGCGTAATGCTTCGCGATTTATCTTTTAGTTCTATTTGGTGAAAACCGGACATTAAATCTAGACATTAAAAATATTTGGCTCTGCCTAGTTGATCAAGAATATCGTCTATTCTTGGTAATGGGAATTTATCGGACAACAATTTTTTGTTTATTTGACGATAGTCTATTACCAATCGCCATCGTTTCTTTTCTGATCCTGGTAAACCCTTTTTCGGTACCAGTAGTAACGGACTATTATACTCGGACACTGATGGTTCAACTATTTTATCTTTAATGAGTTTATCGACTTGTCTATTTATTTCTTCTTTATGCATGTGTGGTATTCTGTAATTTTTGTGTATACTGGCTGGTTGTCATTCAATCTTAGTTCTTGTTTATAAAAATTATTTGTAGTAATCGGTTCGTTTTCTAAACCAAATATATCTGTATACTTGGTGCAAAGCTCTTCTAGTACGTTTTTGAACATAGGTGGGAAGTTTGGCTTCAGTTTTTGCATTACTGATTGGCTTCTTTGGTCATCAGTTGTCTGTACAATTTCGTAATACTTTAATGATTCATATTTTATGTTTTTTAAATTTAAAATTTTTACACTTTTTGTTGTGTTTAAAATTCGGACAAATGTTTTGTTCGGACTTGAGATCGAATTTCCAATAAATATTCCATTTTCGACCTCTTGATTTAAGATGACGATATTTGAGTTTTCATTTGGAATATTTATTTGTCGGACTACTTCAGATCTTGCTGGGACAATTGTGGTATTGCTGTCACAAGTGTGTAATATTGGGATATTTATTGCAAAATTTAAATTATTTGGTCTTAATATTAGCAAATCGTTTGGTTCACTGAAGTCTAATTGGCAATTGAATGTTTTGAAGAAATCTAGTCCTAAAATTCCATCAAATGGACCTTTGAAGTAATTGAACCTTCGCCAATTCCTGATATTTCAATTGTGTTTGAAGTATCTATATGTTCAAAAGGATCTGTTTATACCATACACCCATAGGGTGAAAATGGTATATTAAAGTCGCTAAAATGTATGTAACAGGCAGAAGGAAGCTTTTCCGACCCCATAAAGTATATATATTCTTGATCAGCATCAACAGCCGAGACGATCTAGCCATGTCCGTCTGTCCGTCCGTCCGTCCGTCCGTCCGTCCGTCCGTCCGTCCGTCCGTCCGTCCGTCTGTATGAACGCCTAGATCTCGGAGACTATAAGAGCTAGAGCCACCAAATTTGGTATGTAGACTCGTGTCATATGTACGCTTATCGAGTTTGTTTCAAATGTTTGCCACGCCCCCTACCGCCCCCGCAAATGATATAAAACCGATTTTCTCAAACACCATAGCAACTAGAGACACAAAATTTGGTATGTATATTCGCTTAGTAAACGCGCACATTTTGTATTTGTAAAATTTTTGACACGCCCCCTACCGCCCCCGCAAATTAAATAAAACCGATTTTCTCAAACACTATAGCAACTAGAGACACAAAATTTGGTATGTATATTTGCTAAGTAAATGCGCACGTTTTGTATTTGTAAAAATTTTTGCCACGCCCCCTACCGCCCCCGCATATTAAATAAAACCGATTTTCTCAAAAACTATTCTAGCTAGAGACACAAAATTTGGTATGAATATTTGCTTAGTAATTGCGCACATTTTTGATGTGTAAAGATTTTGCCACGCCTCTTTCCGCCCCCCGTAATTTGAAAAAACTCGATTATCTCCCGTAATTTTCAACCTTGTGCAATCAAATTTAGCACACTTAAATTTGATACTAACATCAAGCAAAAATTGATCAAAATCGGAATAAAAATAGCCAAGTTATGCATATAAACGTTTTTCCATATGGCCGGAAGTGGCCGTTGGCTGGTGGGGGCGCTAGGGTGCTCGAATGCTTGAGTGAGCGAAATACTAAGATATGCTTCTAAAAAGCATGCAAACAGATTTTTTTAAAAATACGAAATTGCATTGGTTATTATAAATTTAAAATATTTGTTTTACTGGTGTATGGTATATCCAAGTCGGCGAGACGACTTACTTACTTCATCGTTTTTAACTTTGATGAAAATACTTAGGCTAAGATTGAATGTGTATACATTTACAGTTTCTTCTGAATATCTGCAGGGGTCTATTGGTTTTCCGAATTACTTTGAGCAAGTCGTACATTACCATTTCCGTTGTTGGAGCTACCTCGGTTGGAATTACCTCGGTTCGAGCTGTTTCGGTTGAAATTATTTCTTCCTCGGTTGTTGTACCGTGAGTTACCACGATATCCACCGGTATTATTATTATTCCTATAACCGTTGTTGTGGTAATTACCTCTACCTCGGTAATTATTTTGTCCATTTCTATTGTATTGACGGTAGTGCATGACAGGGTTCGCCTGTCCTGTTTCTGCTGTACTACTGTCTACGAACTTTGTTGTTAGTTCGTTCATGTCTCGGAAAATACCTGCTTTTAGTACGTTACGTACTTGATTGTTTATGCAGTTCTTTGTTATTGCCTCTGTAGCGACTGAAAGTGTATACTTTTTAGCTAGTACGACAGATGTGCCATCGTGTATAAAGGCACCTTCCAGAGATTCAGTAAGCTTTTCAATCTCTTGCGCATACTGACTTGCTGTTTTGTTCCTCTGGGGTAGGTTTTTGATTTTTGCCGTTATTGACGCTACTGATTCTGTTTTTACATTTGATGAGATACTGTCAATGATCTCTTCTATTGTCTGTTCAGAGGTTATCAAATTTCTTGTGTGACCTTTTAATTTTGATTTTATTAGGCACACCGCTGTTTCCTCATGGTCGCCTTTAATGTATTTATCAAATTCAATGCGTCCATGAAACTCTGAAGGTTTTCTCTTCTGCCATCAAACTGTGGAATGAGGTTTGAGGCCATCTTTACAAAATCAGCGACTGTTTGAGTCATTTTTGCGTTTCTTGGCGAAATGGCTGGTTTGTTAAGAGTTATTTTTGCTTGATCTGAACTCACTGATGGTTCTTCTTGATCCATCTCTTCTTCAGCCGTTAACTGGTTTTTGTCTTCCAGTGATATTGAAATATCCAAATCAATTGTTTGTTTATATTCAATATTATATCTTTTTAACACGGATTTTGCCTTTTGTTTGCAATCATTATAGAATGCATTTGCGGCTGTTTTTCGTCCCGTAGTTAATTTACTATAGTGTTCTTTTAACATTGCTCTAATATTTTCTAGGCTCTCTATTATTATTTTCGAGTGTTTTTCTATCGTACTTTGGGATGTTTCCCTATTCTGCGAGAGGTACTTACAAGATTTATTTAATTCCTGCGCATGTTGTCTAGCTTCTCTTAATATATCATCCCAATTAATCATATTTTGTTAAAAATGATTTACACTCTCTTTTTTTTTTTTTTTAATTCCCTGAGAGATCAACTATCTGTATGGGTTGTTTGAATAGTTTATGTACCCATGTGGGTAGAATCCTGTTTTTTCGCTTTAGACGATTATACGCTTCTACTATAGATCTTTCTATTAAGTGGGCTATCCCCGATTTAAATTTTCTATTATTCACAATCCAGTATTTGATTTCTTTATATTTTGGATTGGTCTCGCCTCTGTTAAAGAGAAAATCTAAGAATGGAACGTATTTGTTCAAATATTTAAGTTCTATTCGACCCATTTTATACTGTATTTAGGCCCTCTGCTCTACTCTGATATTTTTTCTTAATTATTTTATTATGCATTGCATATAATTTCAAAGCCAGATTTAAGGCTACTAATATTAGGATAGCTAACAACAATATCCCTATTTCTTCTAAATTTTCCTTGTGTAATGACCGGGTTCCATTTCGGATGAAATGATATTGTTGAGGACGGACACGTCAGTGTCCGTTGATTCTAGTTTTCAGATTGATTCTTTATTCCAAAATATTCTTTTGCTTAAGCTAAGTTTACATATATATTCTTATGCTGCGACTTATGCGACAGCTACAAAAGAGAGGGAGAGTGTCAGTACATACAAATTACAAAGCTCCAGTCCTGTTAAGGGTGAAGATTAGGTTGAGAGGCAAACTGAGCCTCTTATTGCTGAACTTGGGTTCAGACAATAAAACAAATTATTTTACGGCTAAGTGCCGGAGTAGATATTTATTTAAGCGACTTACTGGAAGAGCGCTGTATTCAAACTGACTTTTTAATACCTAGAATATTTCACTTAAGCTAAGCCCAAAATTCGCATCATGCCACAATGTCATGGTCGGCAAGCCGACTCAGCAAATCTTCGGCGATAACGGAAACTCTTGCAGCAAAACAAAAGTGTCCGGTTACCGTCGCTGACCATTGCAGCTATAGCGCGCTGATACAATTTATGCAATGTCGCAATCGCGAGGGCTGCTACTTAACTTATGGAGCACGCGATAGCGAGGGTAGATTATGAACTTATAAAATATCCTATGTTAAGTGTTACTTGTTAACTACTCCCCCTTCAAGTGTAAGGCCGTCCTCGGCCGACCCAATCCCGGCGACGACTTCTCGTAACTGCATTGCAGACTTCTTTGCACCGATGAGTCGACAAAGAGTGAGGCCAATGCAGATCAAAGCACAGCATATGGCTCCGATGATGAATGCCACACGATAGGCCTGATCAGTTCCGGCGTTTTTTTGGAATTGCTGTATCACCTCCAGATTACGTTCATTCAAACGATGTAGGTAAGGGAGGCTGAGGACATCTTGGGTGGCAGTGATGTTCAGCAAGGGAGAATTGGCAATACCCGGGACTCTATTGCGCACGTTGTTGTGATTATAAAACAGAGTCCCGTTAATTGCGACTCGGTCTCCGAACGTGATGAGATGCGTGCCTTGTACCTAGATCTCAGTGCCGTTGTCCACCTGAATCCTTGCGGACCCGTCGTTGAGGATTATGATTCCGTCATCTACATGGGTGATTATTTCCAGGTTGCTCGGCTGGATCTCGCAGTGTGCCGTGACACCTGCATGGAGCTCTTTGGCACATGAACTCTCCAAAGCCAGACGACAAAATGTGGCTCCAGGTGAAGCGGCGCAACTCTGCAGTGTGTGGGTTTCTCCATCGCATTCGGCTATGACGTTGTCAAACAATCGCACTATGAAGTTCTTGTGGATAACAGGATAAATTGTGATCTTTCTGCAAGTTCTTTTAATCTTGGGGAATTTAATTATAAAGTGTATCGTGTTAATGGATTGAAGAACTTTTACGGACGCAACGGACATAAGATCTCCTATGGGAGTGTTGGTGGGTTCCTCTAGCCAAATTGATTTCAAATCTGAATGGTCCAAAATGTTTGGGCTAACAATGTTGGCCTTTGCCAGAGTAATAGCAAGCATTAAATTTTGCAACTCCATCATTAGCATTCTGTTTCTAGACAGAAGTGTTTCATATAAATGGCCAGTGTCAACCTGTGAGTCTTTGGCTATCTTGAGAATTTTGTTGACAGTAATTGTTAACTGATTAAGCTGGTCCTGAACTCTAGTGTTAATTTCTATCTGTCTATTATTGGCGTTTATCAATTGCATTTCAGTTAACCTAGTCTGCTCTAAATCCCCGGCATCGGGTGTACCCGCCACAACCTTTAGTATGGATCCTAGGAACTCTAAGCTCCTGGCGACTCTATGGTGCGTGCCTAACGCCTCCAATAGGTCTTGTAGATGAGCCGTGTCCACAATTAAAAGTTTTTTCATGTGGGATTGCGGGAACATGTCAATTAATTTGACCGTTTCTTCCACCATTCGCGCGTACTCGGAGAGGTTTGCCGAGTGCCTGGCATAGGCGTATTCTTCCCATACCAAGATTTCGCCGTCGACGATGGGAATGTACTTGGCACGCGAGTAGTCGATGACATGTGCCGAAGCCAGGGATAAGGAGAGGAATAGTATGGATCCAAACCTGTGAAATGAGGTTGTTTTCTTATTTTTTCGCAATTTTTCTGTTTTTCTTTTCACGGCCCACCACCAAGTAAGTTTGTAAAATTTATGCCAAGTGGCTAAAAGTAAGTTGAACAACTATATCTAGCTTATACGAGTTTGCCTAGTGGCTTAAAAAAGGTGTACAAAAAAGACAAGGGAGTCACTTTAGGTTGTCCTTGTGGACCACCCTCCCTTTAATGAGGACCTCGGTCCCCAGGTCTGCTTCCACTGTCTTCTCATCACATAAAGGTGTGAGTTTGTTTCCGAGCCGTCGGTTGGACTTGACCAAAACTCTGTCACCAACGTCGAAGACCCTATTCTGACGATTTGCGTTCTCCCTAGCTCTGAGCATCGTCTGAGCGTTTCTGATCTTTTCTTGTATTTTTCCTTGTGGCTCATCTGGGTGAGCCTGAACCACATCGACTGGTCTCTGGTCGGTGACCGAATGGATCGACTTATTGTACTCAGTTGTAGCCAGTAAAATGACTTCTACAGTGTCATTTATGCCTCTATCGATTTTTAGGCATCTGGCTAGCTCTAACAGGGTGCTGTGAAAGCGCTCAACCTGTCCATTCGAGATGCTATGCAATGGCGGTGCATTTGAAATGCTGACCCCATAGCTGTTTGCGAGCATAGTCACTATGGTCTCTGAATTCAATGACGGTTCATTGTCGCAGTAAATGGATCTGGCTTTAGGAAAAAATTCATGATTTGCATTAAAGCTGGCTTCAGATCCACAATGGTTCTTGAGGGGATCGGTTGGACAATAGCAAACTTAGAGAACTTGTCGATGCAAGTTAGAAAGTATTTCTTGTCAGTGGAGAAAATGTCTATGTGTAACATCTCTCCTACATGTGAGGGGATCGGTGTCTCTCCAAGCTCTTGTTTTTTGGGGTGTCTATCATATTTAGCCCTAGCACATGTTTTGCAATTTTGTACTATTTCATTGGCAATTCTTGCCATCTTTGGAAAGTAGTACTCCGAGAGTACCTGCTTAATATTTTCCTGTGCAGACCTATGGGCCCTATTATGCTCGGCTGTGAGGATTTCCCTTCTATCTCCCACCGCAATTACATCCACTACGCGATTTTTGCAATGCCAGAACTTTGTGGCCGGGTATCTACGAACCAATGAATCTTGTATCATTGCAAGTGTGTGCAAATTACAGTGGAGAGCATTTACGCATTTGGGTGAAATTACATCTTCGAGCTCGTCTAGCAGCGATTCGATGGAAGTATAGCTGATAAAGTAGCGTTTCTTATTTCCAAAGAGAATAAAACTTCGTTTTAAGGGTGAACGTGCCTCTTCTAGCACTATTTGGTTTTGAAAACAATTCAAGGGTTTGTCTGTTGTCTCAATGGTGTTGGTGAGAGATACCTCACTGTGGATCGTTGCTGCGCAGGACTCAATTTCTTGTTCATTCACAGCGTTGAGCTGCTGTCTTGACAAGGCATCCGCAACCAGATTGTCCTTGCCGGGTTTATAGAAGATACGTGCATTAGACTCATCAATGCGCGCTTTCCACCTTTTGATCTTCGCATTTGGATTGGATTCCGAAACTGCGAAGGTCAAGGGTTGATGGTCAGTAAAGATATTAATGTCTTTTACCCCATACAAGTAATGCCTTAACTTGGCAAGTGACCATACGATGGCCAATAACTCTCTCTCATTTGTCGCATAGTTTACCTCGCTGTCCTTCAATAATCTTGAAATCATTGTTATAGGACGACCCTCTTGAGCCAAGACTGCACCTATGCCGTAAGCTGAAGCATCGGTCGTTAGATCGAATGGCTTCTTAAAATCAGGGTACCTGAGCATTACGTCTTCAGATGACAAAATGTCGCGCAACTTCTGAAACGCCCTTTGCTGCACTTCAGAGAATTGAACCTTTATATTTCTGGACCTATGCTTACTGACTGTTCCATTTTCACCCTTCAAAATATTTGAGATGGGTTTTGCTATTGCGGCAAAGTTCCTAATGAAACATCTATAATAACTTGCGAGGCCTAGAAATGATCTGACTTCGAACAGTGTTTTAGGTTCTGGATACTCCTGTATTGCCTTAACCTTTTCAGGATCCGTCGTGGTGCCAGTGCTGGTGACTATGAAACCAAGAAAGTTCACGCTTTTCTTAAAAAATCGTGACTTTTCGATGGAGACCCTCATGTTTGCTTCGTGTAAGCTTTTTAGGACCCAATCTACGTGTTTAATGTGGGAGTCCTCATCTTCTGAAAAGATGATTACGTCATCGACATAAACATAGCAAAATTTGCCAATCTGCTCTCGCAGTATGTCGTCGATGGTTCTTTGGAAGATGCTTGCTGCATTCTTTAATCCAAAGGGGAGCCTTTTGAACTCGTATTTCCCCCCGTTCACAGAGAAAGAGGTTTTTCGCGGTCGCGTTCAGCGAGTATGATCTGGTGATAACCAGACTTGAGGTCTAATGTTGAAAAGAATTTGGCTCTTCCCAAATTCCCCAATATCATTGATATATTTGGCATAGGGTATTTGTCAGACACGGTTCTTTCGTTAAGTTTACGAAAGTCCATTACCAACCTCATTTTCCTATTGCCCGCTTCATCAGTGCCCTTCTTGTCTACTACCCATATTGGGTTATTGTAGGGAGAGACTGACTTTTGAATTATATCATTTTTTAGCAGATCTTTGATTTCTTTATTAACGAAATCAGCTGCTCCCATTGGATATGGGTAAAGCCTGGCATAGATCGGTTGCTCATCTGTGGTCCTAATGGTGGCCACGACTGATGTGTTATACGGTAACGCTTCGTCTGGGTCTGCGAAGGCCTTTTGTCTGGTCTTTAGCATTTTCAAAAAGGAACTTCTGGCTAATGGGGATGCCTCTGCACAGTCTACATTTGTGAAATTTACATTTTTGCACGTGTGGAAGGTGATTTGTTCGACCTCCGTGCCCCATTTAAGCTGTCCTGAAGCTAGACAAAGCGAAGCAGCTGCCTGCTTTAGCAGGTCAAGGCCTATAATCCCATCGAAAGTTGACAAGTCTGGCAGAATAAAAAAGGTTGCCTTTAACCCAAACATTGCAACAAAGCATTTGTGTGTAATTTGTGTCTCGCCGTGAATGGAATGAATTTTGAAGGGGGACTCTACAGAGTGGACGCCTTTTAACCCTTCATGTGGCCGAATGAAATTCTTGGCCGCGCCCGTGTCTATGAGGAATCGCATGTGAGTCCCTGCTATTCTTCGTCTGATGACGGGTAGCAGGGATTTACTCCTAAAAAATTGAGGGCATCAGAGTCATAACTAGCATCGTCATTGATTTGTGCCGCTGCGCTAGAGGCCGCATCAGCGTACGCCTCTGCTTCCTGTCCCGCGTCTTGCGTGACGTGATTCAATCTTTGCTGATTTCTCTGACCGCCTGTGCGGTCGGATGCGGGGTTCTTCCTATTCGCGTAAACCGGGGCCTGAGTGGGCTGCAAAACCCTTGAGAAGGAAGGATCGACCTCCATGGGCACCGGTGCACCATTATTTTTATGCTGCCTACTGCTTCGTTGATCTGTCTGCACTGGGGCCTTATTTTGCTTGCTAAAGTGTGGATTCTTGGTACCGCTAGCTTGTGTTTCGGCTTGTCGCGAATGCCTCTCCTGTTGGTGATCCTGCGCTTTTGCATGCGGCTTGCGCTCTTTGTCCTCTAGACTTTTTGCGAAATTAGCCGCAAATGTGTACCTATCATGATTTGACTCAACTTCTTGCGCGAGAGCTAGCGCTGAAGGCAAATCTCTGGGCTTTGCTGCAAAGAGCACATCTGTAAGACTGCGCTTGAGACCCGATATGAACACACGCAACGCATCGTCACGGAATTTTTCACATAGGCCCTTTGCTAAAGTTGGCTCATATGACATGTTAACTTTGTTAGTGAGAAGAGTGAGTTTCTTCTCTACCTCGTCGTAATACTGGAGCAGGGACAGGCCACCTTGCCTCAAGGTACCTAATTCCTGTTCAATGACGTGAATGGGTCTCTTGTCACTGTATGTGAAATCTAGGCGATTTATTATCGCATCAAAATTCAATACTGTACCAAATGAGGCCAGCACTGCGTCTGCGGGGCCCCTGATCTTGCTTCTTATAATGATAACCGCCTGGTAATGACGAGAACTGCCATTATGTGGTCTAAAGATCTCGTAGGCGGCTAATGCTGCCTGCCTCCAAGATACATAAGCTTCCTGTACTCCTGCAAATTCAGGTAAACATTTGACGGCATCTAGTGGCTCGTCACAGTGAATGTCGTTTCTAATTCCTATAGCAGAATATGCTACTACTTGTGGGGCGGCAACGTTTGCTGCTGCTATTTGTTGAGCCAACTCATTAATTCTTTGGGTCAACGCTCGCTCCCTCTGCTCGTTTGCAGCGGCCTGTTCAGCTAAAGCACTGCTGACAGCCGACCTTATTACTTCCCTAAGCTGATCTGAATCCATTTTACCTAATGGGGGGGAAACTGCAGGGAGAGGTTTTGTAGCTGAGGCTTCGATGCGAATGTCACAGTCGGAATCTGAGTCGCTAAAGTGCTTGCGAGGTGTTCTGTATTGGCTGAACATGCGCAGGCCAGTGGCCGCGAAGAGCAAAACGGGTCGAATTACGTTGTAGCTCTGAACCACGAGAACTGTATGTATTGATACAGCACAATTTTAGACACAGAAAGTAACACAAATTAATTTTATTAACGAACTGGATGACAAATCGTTTTACCTAGAATTCTCAAGGCAGTCACTCTCACAAGTTCACCTAGTTCAGATTACTGTTATTAATTATTATCTGTTGCAATATTAAACACTCACAAGTACTAAACTAATTTTTACAAAAAATTAAGACTTTTGTATAAGAAAAATTTTGGCTAGAGTATCCACTTACATGATTCCACTAACACAAAAAAAATATTTCTTTATTATGTTGGTCACTTGCAGCTCCCTCGCTGCTGTCTTAATTTTTTGTTGGTCACTTGCAGCTCCCTCGCTGCTGTCTTATTTGTTGTTGCTTGTTGCAGCTCCTGTGCTGCTGTTTGGTTATTAGTGGATGTGGAGTCCGACCACTAGTTGGGCGCCAATTACAAAGCTCCAGTCCTGTTAAGGGTGAAGATTAGGTTGAGAGGCAAACTGAGCCTCTTATTGCTGAACTTGGGTTCAGACAATAAAACAAATTATTTTACGGCTAAGTGCCGGAGTAGATATTTATTTAAGCGACTTACTGGAAGAGCGCTGTATTCAAACTGACTTTTTAATACCTACAATATTTCACTTAAGCTAAGCCCAAAATTCGCATCATGCCACAATGTCATGGTCGGCAAGCCGACTCAGCAAATCTTCGGCGATAACGGAAACTCTTGCAGCAAAACAAAAGTGTCCGGTTACCGTCGCTGACCATTGCAGCTATAGCGCGCTGATACAATTTATGCAATGTCGCAATCGCGAGGGCTGCTACTTAACTTATGGAGCACGCGATAGCGAGGGTAGATTATGAACTTATAAAATATCCTATGTTAAGTGTTACTTGTTAACTTACATACATATTGTTGGAGCGCATGCATCAAAGTGCTTGGTCAGCGTTCCCACGCTGGCCTGGCTCTAGCTCATGTTACGCTTGTGCATACATTGCTTATGTGAATATATGTATGTGCATATACAAATGCACATACATATATGATCATGCTTAGCTGTAGATTTATGTGAATATGTTTATGTACATCAATGTATATATATATAAACATATTCAAGTGCACAATTATATTTTAATGCGTATATGTTTAATTGTTTATACTTGCAACAGGGTGTTACAAGTTGAGCTTATTGTACTGAATGATTATTTGTATGAATATACTACACCTCCCCTTTTTAGAGAATAACGTAATATTATGGAGTTATTAATAATCATTAGATAGTTAATTAAAGGTAAGATAAGGGTAAGGTAAATGTGTATATAAGGGAAAAAAATTTTTTTTTTTTGTGTCTTAGTTTGTGTCTGCTCAGACAAATTCTCTTTCTCTCTTTCTTTTCGAAATCATATGAATATATTTTCAATAATAGATGAATCCATAAAAAAAATTTTATATATATATATTTGTTTTTTCGTTTTCACTTTTTGATATTATATATTTATTTATTTTTTTAAAAAAAAAAAAGATATCTATATATATATTCTTATTAAAATTTTTTTTTTTTTTTTTTTTTTTATATATATATTTTTTTTTGTGTTTTATTTGTTATTCCTTTTTAGTCTATCCTTATGAACTTTTTGTTCCCTATTTTTCCTATTCTTTATAACTACATTATTATTTTTCTCTATACTAATGACCTCAAACGGTCCTATATAAGAAGATTCTAATTTATGACCTGTTTCATTCTTGAGATAAACTTGGTCTCCTATTTCTATTTTAAAATCTAATACTTTGCTATCATTTATTTCTTTTTGCTTAATTTTATTTTTTTCTAAAAGAATTCGAGCTCTCTTACACGCGTTTTCTAATCTAAACTTAACTTCCTTAGAATAGTCTTCTATATTATATATTGGATCTATAGTATTAACGCTATTAAATTGAATTGGTAGGTTACTTTGTCTACCAAATACAAGTTCATATGGACAATAATTATGTGTTACTGATGGTGTTGTGTTAAAACAATACACGAAATACTGTAACCATATGTCCCAATCAGTTTTATCTACTGAAATATATGAACGAATGTACTCGTTGAAGGTCCTATGACTTCTTTCAACGGTACCTAATGTCTGGTGGTGGTGTGCTGTAGACGTTATATTGTCTATTTTTAAATACTTGCACAAGTCATTTATAATGGAATTTTTATATTCTGTTCCCATGTCCGTAATGAACGTCTTCATTGGACCGTACTTCAGAATAAAAGATTCGACTATGGCTTTTGCCACAGTTGTTGCACTTTTGTTTGCCACAGGAATTGCTACTAAATACTTTGTCAGGTCACATATTAATGTGATTGCGTATTCATTCCCATTTTCCGAACGTGGTAGTGGACCAATTGTGTCCACTATCACTCTGTCAAAAGCATATTGTGGAGTTTCGGTTATAATCATAGGTGATCGTGTATGTTTCGTCGTTTTCGACGTCAGGCATTTTGGACATTTATTAATGTACTTTTTAACATATTTAGTCATGTTTTTCCAATAATATCGTCTCTTTATTTTTGCAATTGTTTTATTTATGCCTGTATGACCTCCTTGAATTGGATCTTCATGGAATGTAGACAATATAGCTTCTTTTTCTTTATCGTTTTGGATGAGGGTCACCGGCGTGAGTAGCGCTACTCTTAAAAATTGTAAAATTTGATTGCCCATATTTTTGAAAGATTCTATTGAAATAGTTTCAAAGATCTTTTCGCTCGGTGCCACTTTGACTTTGGTGATACTAAGTATACCGGCTTCTTTTTCGAGCCTTTGAAAAAACTGACCTAAGTCGAGAATTCCATTGGTATAGATATCGCAAATGTCAATTCTTGCTATAACTTTCTTGCCATGTTTGAATGTGGTCGAGGAATCAGTTATTCGCAAGGTCACTACTTTTCGTACTTCGTCATTTACAATAACGTCAAATACGTTGGGCTTGGAAGCTTTTTCAAGATTTTGCCTTGGCAATAGTTCTTGTTTATTTTCTGCGCAGAAATTGTTTTGTCTACTTTGGTACCTGGTAGTGACTTTCAGGATTCTTTTGTTCATGTCAATTAGATCGGATATTGTTATCCTTGATAGGGCGTCTGCCACAAAGTTATCTTTACCTCTCAAATACTCTACTGTAAAGTCGTACTCTTCCAATTCTAGCCGCATGCGTGTCAGTTTTGAACTCGGGTTGACCATGGAGAACAAATATGTTAATGGTCTATGGTCTGTTCGCACTGTGAAATGTTTTCCATATATATATGGTCGAAAATATGTTATTGCCCAGTGTATTGCTGCTAGCTCTTGTTCTGTAGTACTCTTGTTGCTTTCACCTTTAGTGAATGCTCTTGATGCATATGAAACTGGAAGCTGGAGTCCATTATAGTTTTGTGTTAAAACTGCTCCACATGCTTGTTTGCTTGCATCTGTGATTATGCAAAATTCTTTGCTAAAATCCGGGTACTGCAATAGATTAGGTTGAACGAGCTTTTCTTTTAAGTATTGGAATGCATTTTCGCATTCTGCTGTCCATTCGAATGGAACATTCTTTTTACATAATCTTGTTATGTGCCGGGAATATTCGGCGAAATTTTTTATGAAACGTCTATAGTAATTGCAAAATGCAACGAAACGTCTAGCACTATCTGCATCATGTGGGACTGGATAATTCTTGATGACGTCAAATTTTGTGTCGTCCGGCAAGATTCCTTTATCTGTGCATTTGTGACCTAGGAATGTCACCTCATGCATAAAGAATGAGCATTTTTCTGGATGCAGTTTTAGATTATTTTTTCTGCAGAGCTTAAAAACGTCTACTAAATTTTTAATCATATGTTGTTCAGAACAACCAATAACGATTAAATCATCCATATAGAGGAAAGCTTGACTTGGCTCAAGCCCCGAGAATGCTATTGTCATCATTCTCTGAAATGAATTAGGTGCTATTTTTAGACCGAAAGGTAATCGTGTAAAACGATATGAGCCATTGCTCGTTGAAAAAGACGTTATATCTCTTGATTTTTCTTCTAGTTCAATTTGATGAAAACCTGACATTAAGTCAAGGCAAGAAAAATATTTTGCTCTTCCCAATTGATCAAGAATATCATCAATTCTGGGGAGCGGAAACTTATCTGACAGCAATTTTTTGTTTATTTGACGATAGTCAATTACTAATCGCCAGTTTTTTTCTTTAGATCCCGAAAGTGTTTTCTTTGGGACTAGCAAGAGTGGGCTATTATAAGGCGAAACAGATGGTTCAACAATACCCTGTTCGATTAACTTTCCAACTTGTCGCTGGATCTCGTTTAGTTGGCTATGCGGACTCCGGTAATTTTTCACATATACCGGTTCATCATCCTTAAGTCTTAATTTTTGTTTATAAAAATTATTTGTTGTGATCGGTTCGGTGTCAAGTCCGAACACATCACTATACTCAGTGCATAACTTTTCGAGTTTGTCTTTGAATAGTATTGGGAAATTTTTCTTCAATTTATGAATTACAGATTCTTTTCTTATATCTTTGGTATTTTGAACTATATCGTAGTTCGAAAGTGATTCAAATTTTATATTGTTAACGCCTACTATTTGGCATTTATCTGTGGTATTTAAAAATCGGACAAAAGTACTTTGGGCTGTTGCAATAGTGTTTGCAACATAAACGCCTGGTTTAATTTCCTGATTCGGAATTAAAATGTTATCTTCTGCTGAAGATAGTTCTATTTTGCGTACCACTTGGGATCTTGCTGGTAGAAGTGTTGAGTTATTACCAGAATTGAATGTTATTGGAACATAAATTGGGTACGTTAAATTTGGTGGTCTAATTATTAACCAATCCTCGGAACTATTGTAATCTAATTGGCAATTAAATCTTTTCATGAAATCTAGTCCTATTATTCCATCGCAGGGGATTGCGAAATCTTCATGAAGTATATGAAATTTATATGGAATAATGTATTTGTCTGTTTGTAGCTCAATTGAGGCTAGTCCTTTGGATTTTATTACTCCTTCTCCTATGCCTCGAATGTCTACAGTTTTGTTTACTTGGATGTCGTGAAATACATCAGAATTTTCTTTTATTATTGAAATGTCTGCACCGGTATCAATTAAGAATGTTATTTTCTTATTTGTTTTAACATTCTTAAATGATACGAAATTATTAAGACTTAGGTTAATGGAATAGACTTTATTTTTTAATTTTGAGCATTTGGAGGATCTTGTCCGTTTCCCTGGTCGCTTTGGGTAATTCGGACATTTGTGTTGTTGTAACCATTCGGTTGGTTATTTGTATTTTGTCTATTATTATTGCGTCCACCTCCACGGCCGCCTCTTTGGTGGCGTGAATAATTTCGGCCTCGTTGGGCTCTGTGGGCATCATTATTTCTCCAATTCGAGTTGTTATTGTTCCAATTCGAGTTGTTTCTCCAGTTACCATTATTGTTATAGCGGCGTCTGCCGCGGTCATTATGCTGGGCATAAAAAATGGTATTATTTTGGAAACTTCCGGTGGAACCCGACTCTACTGAAAGAGTGGTAAATCTGGTGATTGCTTCTTTGGCTGATTGAAAGTGTCCTGATTCCATTAATAATTGGACTCTTGGACTTTTGGTATGACCTACCATAGCATTTACCGCCACTTTGGTGGTGTATTTTATTGCTTGTTCAGTTGGAAGACCATCCGAAATATAAGCGCCTTTAAGGGCATCGGTCAACTCAGTAATTTCGTTTGTGTATGAAACACAGTTATTTGGGTTTCTCTGCAGATTTTTAATTTTTGCTGTTAAAAGATCTACTGAGTCACCCTTGAAGATTGTTGATAGTGTTTGTATAACTTCATCAATCGTTTCTTCTGAGCTTAGGCTATTAGCCGCTTGACCTTTTAATTTTGATTTTATCAGTTGGATGGCTACCGCTTCGTGCGGTTCTTTTATGGTGTCAAGAACGCGAAGCGCTCCAATGAAACCTGGTAGACTTTTACTATCACCATCGAAGTATGGTATCAGCTTGGTGGCTGTATTTATGAATTCTACCCTCGTTTGTGCCATTTTGTTGTTTTCTTTGGGAATTGTTGGTTTGTTACGACTTATCACTGATGGTCCTTCTTGACTTATTTCTTCATCAGCCATTAGTTGCGTTTTTTCTTCCAGTACTATTGAAGTTTCCAAATCAGATGTTTGTTTGAATTCAATATTGTGTCTGTTTAGCACAGTTATTGCTTTTTGTTTGCAATCACTGTAGAACGCATTTGCGGCTGTTTTTTGCCATGTCTTTAGTTTGCTATAGTGTTCAGTTAATACCGCTCTAATAGCTTGAAGATTCTCGGTTATTATCTTCGTGTGTTTGGTTACTGTGTCTTGGGATGTTTCTCTATTCTGCGAGAGACACTTACAAGATTTAGTTAATTCTTGTGCGTGTATTCTAGCTTTTTCTATTATATCATCCCAAGTAACCATAGTTTGTTGATATTAATTTCTATTTCTATTTTGGATTCTTGAGAACCCATTTTACTAAACAAAAAAAGAATTTGTCGTTTAGACCTGTTGTTAATTTAAGAAAAAGATTTTGAAAATGTGTAAGGTTTTACTATTCTATGTCTATTATTTCTATATCTGAGTCTGTTAAATCTATTGGTTCTACACTCGATTCCGATATGTTTATCAGCGCAATTGAGTCCTTGAAAAGTTCGTGGACCCATCCGGGCACGTCTTTTCTTAAAGGGGTCTTAGGTAATAATCTACTATAAGCTACTTTTATGGATTTTTCCATAAGATCTACAATGTTTTTTCGAAATTTGTAGTTGTGGGCTATCCAATACCTTATTTCCTTGTATTTGTGATTTGTTTCACCTGATTGTATCAGGAAATCAAGGAAAGGTAAATATTTTTGGAGCTTTTTTGTTTCTGCTTTATCCATATTCTACACTAACTGCCTAAGCCTATTTAACTGATTATGGATGTATTTAGTTCTTTACTGCTTCGGTTCCTCCATTAGGTAGAAACGCAGTGTGCCTGCTGCGTTTGAAAAACAGCATACATATGGTACCGTGAGAATGAAACTCATCTGTACCCTAGTGCCTCCTTTGACTGGGAAATCTTCGCCCGTTATATCAAGGTAAGCTAACCTAATTTGTACTAAGTTTATGGAGCGTTGAGGTGAGGTACTTCCCTCGCTTCTAAAAACCTCAATTAAGTCTTGGACTATGCTAGGGTGCCTGTTGTTTATTTTTTCAAAGTACCTGTCACAATGGGTCATTTTTTTTTTAAAATTTTTTTTATTATATATATATTTTATCTTTTGTTAAAAAGGTTTTGATTTATCATTGCTTGTGTGCATATGTATTTTTTAGATCTTATCTATATCATTAGCTTGGCTTAGAGCTCTTTTTGTTACACATCTATTGTGTAGAGCTTTTTTTGTTACACATTTATTGTGTAATAGGTAAGCCTTATATAATACATATGCGCACAATATTATGACAATTATTAATAGTAGTATGTTCGTTAATCTCATATCAGCATTTGATGATTCAATTTTATTTATGACATTCGCAGTGGAGTCCACTGATTTTGTTTCGATTAACCCCATTGTGGGTATATCGGATATGTCATCAAATTTACTTATGCTATTATCGAACATACGTATGGGATTTTTTTTTTTTATTTATTACAAGTGTGCAAAATATGAAATAAAGTTCATAAAGACAGGTTAAAAACTTTTGTTTAGCAATTACTTTAATTTTATTAATAAAATTGTTATGGATTCATGCATATTTTTTTTTTTATTTAAATTTTTTTTGTGAAGAGAAAAAAAAATAAGAGAGAAATAAAATTTATCTCAACTGTGTCTTGCACAGCGAGCCGGAGACGTGGAAAAATTATAGAGTATGTGGTTGGCTCACAATTCAGGTATACATTTCATTTTTTTTTTTTTTTTTAAAAAAAAAAATTCTCCAACCACATTGTTAGTAATAGCCTAGCAGTGAGTTAGTAGTTCGCAAATTGCACTTTCGTGCTCCAACTTGCTATTAAGCTTATAATTAGAATTATTAAATTAAAGGCAAGTTAAGGCTTGCGCATTTCTGCGGCCCCCTTGCGTTTCTTCGCTCTTTGGCGAAGTTCAGCTTTCAGGATGTCAATACGCTCTATGCAGCGTTGTCGGTCTTCCTCCGTCTTCAGAGTGGCCAGTAAGTCTACTTCCAGCCTCTTCTGCTGGAGTAGCTTGTGTATTTGGCCTCCTCTTTTGGTCTTCTTTGGCTCTGGCTTTGTAGATTTTGTGTTGCGGGCCCGGTACTCAGCTATTGTGAGTGGGCGCGGTCCATCGTTGGGATACAGCTCTAACGCTTCCTCTAGCGTCGGTGCACCCCTTTGCTCGATAGGAGCAGATTCCGCAAAGGGAATATCTTCACTGTTCATTCGTGCTCCTTGTTGGTTGATTGGTCGATTTCGAACGCCACTGCCGAAAAGATGGATACTTGACGGGGGGCGGGAATTTGTTGTTTTTGGCGCTTAAAACGTTCAATTGAATTCTTTGTTTTTTATAAAGATTGTTGGTTTAAAATCCGGGTGGGGGGTGAGCTGGAACTGGAACAGGGTTGCCAGACTGCTTACTGCTGCTGCTAATGCTGCTCTCTATCGCTAAAGTAGTTGCAACACATTGTGAGGCATTGTTTTATGCTTTTTTTTTTTTTTGTTTGTTTTGTTGAACTTTTCTTGGGTTTTTTTTTTTTTTTTATTGTTGCTGTTGTTAGCATGGAGAGTCCTTGTAGGTCCTTTAGTGTCCTGTCACGGTCGCCATGTAATGACCGGGTTCCATTTCGGATGAAATGATATTGTTGAGGACGGACACGTCAGTGTCCGTTGATTCTAGTTTTCAGATTGATTCTTTATTCCAAAATATTCTTTTGCTTAAGCTAAGTTTACATATATATTCTTATGCTGCGACTTATGCGACAGCTACAAAAGAGAGGGAGAGTGTCAGTACATACATACATATTGTTGGAGCGCATGCATCAAAGTGCTTGGTCAGCGTTCCCACGCTGGCCTGGCTCTAGCTCATGTTACGCTTGTGCATACATTGCTTATGTGAATATATGTATGTGCATATACAAATGCACATACATATATGATCATGCTTAGCTGTAGATTTATGTGAATATGTTTATGTACATCAATGTATATATATATAAACATATTCAAGTGCACAATTATATTTTAATGCGTATATGTTTAATTGTTTATACTTGCAACAGGGTGTTACAAGTTGAGCTTATTGTACTGAATGATTATTTGTATGAATATACTACACTTGTGATCTACTCTTTTAACGCTGTTAACAAAAATAGCCGTTTGGGTTGTTTTTTTTTTTTTGGAAACCACCTTCCTACCAAAAAAATTTTTTTTTTTTGGTTGTTTAAAATTTTTTTTTTTTTTTGGAGGGAAAAAAAAAAAAATTTTTTAATATATTTTTTTAAAAAAAAATTATTTTTTTTTTTTTTAATTAAAAAAATTGAGAGAGAAAAATTATCTCAACTGTGTTTTGCACAGTGAGCCAGAGACGTGGAAAAATTATAGAGTATGTGGTTGGCTCACAATTCAAGTATACATATCATTTGTTGTTTAGAAATTACAAAAAAAATCTCCAACCACATTGTTAGTAATAGCCTTGCCGAAAGTTAGTAGTTTGCAAGTTGCACTTTCGTGCTTCAACTTGCTATTAATCTTATAAGTATAATTATTAAATTAAAGGCAAGTTAAGGCTTGCGCATTTCTGCGGGCCCCTTGCGTTTCTTCGCTCTTTGGCGAAGTTCAGCTTTTAATATGTTAATACGCTCTATGCAGCGTTGTCGGTCTTCCTCCGTCTTCAGAGTATCCAGTAAGTCTACTTCCAGCCTCTTCTGCTGGAGTAGCTTACGTACTTGGCCTCCTCTCTTATGCTTCTTTGGCTGTGTAGATTTTGTGTTGCGGGCCCGGTACTCAGCTATTGTGAGTGGGCGTGGTCCATCGTTGGGATACAGCTCTAATACCTCTTCGAGGAGGGGTGCATCCCTTTGTACGGTAGGTACAGCCGTCAGGCAATCCAAATCCTCTGGATGTGACGGTTCGGTGCTAGTCATCAGCACTTGCTTTTTTTTTCAATTGTTAATTTATATTTTTGTGTGTGTGTGTGTATGTCCTTTTTTTTTTTTTGATTATTTTGTATTTATTTGATTTTTTTTTTTTTTTATTCCATCAAGTAGAAATGGAAAGTACCTGCTGCGTTTGTGTAGCAGCATATATTTGGTATACTCAATAAGAAGCACACTACTATTCTTGTGTCTCCTTTTACTGGGAATCTTTCTTCAGTTTGTTCTGAGTATATAGTTCTTATTTGCACTAGAGTTAGCGAGCTTTGAGGGGAGTGGCTGTATTCACTTCTAAACACCTCAATTATGTTTTCTCTTAAGCCCGGGTTCCGTTTGGTAACTCTTTGAAAGTAGTTATCCATCGTTACCGTTTCTCATTTTCGTGCTTATATTTTCCATTTTTTATACCCTTGCAGAGGGTATTATAAAATTGGTCAGATGTTTGTAACGCACAGAAGGAGACGTTTCCGACCCCATAACGTATATATATTCTTGATCAGCATGAGAAGCTAAGTCGATATAGCCATGTCCGTCTGTCCGTCTGACCGTCTGTCCGTCGGTGCGTACGCGTTTTACTCAGCCATCTTAAGAGCTATCGGGATGAAATTTTTTTTGGGAGCTTTTTTTTACCCGGGTGAGATAAAGTATGAAAATCTTTGGGATCGGACCACTATATCATATAGCTCTAGAAGAAACATTTTTGCAAAAATTGGAGTATCCCCATGAAATTTACCAATATGATAGTAATAGATATAAAATCTCAGATCCCAAAATTTGAATCTGATCCGATAAATAGAACACAAGTTACAGTCAATATAAATCGGTTCAAACGCTGCCGGCAGCGCTGCTTGCTGCCTACTACTGCCATCATCAAATCAACAGAGCACACGCATACACACACAGACGCAACGCTACATGAACTGTATGTGTATGCGTGCCGTGCTTTGCTTAGAAAATGATGGAAGAAGAAAAACTTGTGGTAAAAAGAGAAATAATATTTTGTTTGTGTATTGATGAATTGAGTTGCAGGGAAAGAAATTTCAAAAAGGAAAAATATTATTGCCAAGTATACTGCAAGGGTATATAAACTTCGGCATAGCCGAAGTTAGCTTCTTTGATATTTTTTTTTTAAAACACACACATACGTACACAAAATTTTCTCCTTGGTCCTCGATGTCCTTAGTCCTGTCACGGTCGCCATGTAATGACCGGTTTCCACTTGTAGTCGGATTGGAGAAAGAACACGTCAAGCTTGGTTGGTGGTAATATTCAGATTGATTTTTATTCTACAAATATTCTTTGACTTAACCTATTGATACATAGATATTCTTATGCTGCGACTTAAGCAACAGCTACAAAAGAAAGAGAGAGTGTCAGTACATACATACATATTATTTAGGGCACTTGCGTCAACGTGCTTGGTCAGCGTTTAGACGCTGGCTTAACCCTAGCTCATGTTACGCCTGTGCATTGTTGCTTATGTGAATATATGTATGTATATATAAATGCACACACATATATGAACATATTTAGCTGTATATTTATGTGAGTATGTTTATGTGAATATACTAATGTATACACATATTTGATTGTTTATACTTGCAACAAAGTGTTACAAGTTGAGCTCTTTGTGTTGAATGATTTTTGGTATGGATATACTACAATAGAGCGTCGGCTACAAAATTATCTTTCCCCTTTTAATAATTGCAAAATGCAATGAATCTTCTTGCGCTGTCCGCATCATGTGGGACTGGATAATTTTGAATGACATCATACTTTGTGTCATCAGGCAAGATTCCTTTATCTGTGCACTTATGTCCCAAAAAGGTGACTTCATGCATAAAAAATGAACATTTTTCAGGATGTAACTTTAGGTTGTGTTGCCTACATTTCTCAAAAACGTCTGTTAGATTATTGATCATGTGTTTTTCGGAACAACCTATGACTATTAAGTCATCCATGTAAAGGAATGCTTGCGAAGGTTCAAGGCCAGTGAATGCTATAGTCATCATTCTCTGGAACGAATTCGGCGCTATTTTTAAACCGAATGGTAGTCGCGCGAAGCGATATGAGCCATTACATGTGGAAAAGGATGTTATGTCCCGCGACTCTTCTTCGAGTTCAATTTGATGAAAACCTGACATTAGGTCGAGGGATTTTTTTTTTTTTTTTGTTCTATATTTATTTGCAATCTATCCTAGAAGGACAATAAGCAAATTAAGTAAGGGGCGTTGACAATAACTTGAGGTGTAGTGGTATATATATGGGAGGAAAAGATATAGAAAAATAATAAAAAAAAAAAAAAAAAAGGGGGATTGGGTGATTATGGCATATTACAAAGGTTTAAAATATCAAAAATTTCATGTCCAGCTGAATGGGGTTCACCAGTCCTGTTCTTGCCTGAAAGGTAGGTCCAGGGGGTGACATCTTTTGAGCCGCCTTGTTTGGGTGCTGGTATCTAGCAGGGCGAGTGCCAGAATATTGTCATGCGTCTGCAACCTGGAGCAGTGTCGAGTGCCGTATTTTTTAATTTCGCTGCTTACTGATGGGACGTTCAGGTCTCTGTGGATGACCGAGTTGCGAACGAATGGAGGCACATCAACTATTCTGCGGAGCAGCTTGCTCTGGAAGCGCTGAATTATGTTCACGTTCGAGTCTGAGGCCGTGCCCCAAAGCTGAATCCCATAAGTCCACACTGGTTTGATAATGGCCTTGTACAGCAGCACCTTGTTGCTAATACTGAGCTGTGACTTGGTGCCGATGAGCCACTGCATCCTAGCCAGTTTCATGTTGAGGTGAACACGTTTGGCTTTAAGGTGCGCCTTCCAGTTTAATCGCCTGTCCAGAGTAAGGCCCAGATATTTGACCGAATCCACGCTCGGGAGAAGCGTCCCATGAAGACTGACTGGGGGGCAGTCGAGTCTGCGTGTGGCGAAAGTCATGTGCAGCGACTTGTCTGTGTTAACAGCGATGTTCCACCTGCTTAGCCAGGGCTCAAGTGTGAGCAGTTGTTCCTGGATGATCAGTGACGCCTCCGTAGGGTTTGGTGCGCTGGCAATGAATGCTGTGTCATCTGCATATGAGGCAATCAGGAGTTGCGGATGTTGCAGCACTGGTAGGTCAGCAGTATATAAGGTGTATAGTATAGGGCCCAGTACACTGCCCTGAGGAACGCCCGCTTTGATGTGCTCTATTCTTGATAAGGAACTCTCACTCCTAACGTAAAACCGTCTGCCCAAGATGTATGATTTAAGTACCATGTAGTACGGCGCGGGGAGGAGCAGCTTTATTTTGTGCAGGAGCCCATCATGCCAGACTCGATCAAAGGCCTGCTTCACGTTCAGAAAGACAGCGGAGGAATACAACTTGTCTTCAAAAGCATAGAGCACCTTCTGCACGATGCGATGGCATTGCTCAGGAGTGCCATGGTGTTGCCGGAATCCAAACTGGTGTTCTGGGATCGTGTTTCCTTCGTCCAGTAGCGGCAACACTCTGGCCAAAAATATTCTTTCGAATATCTTGGAGAGTATTGCCAGCAAACTGATCGGACGATACGAGGTTACTTCGCTCTCGGGTTTCCCAGGTTTAGGAATCATTATAATCTCTGCGCACTTCCATTGGGTGGGGAAGTGGCAGAGATCAAAGATCCTGTTGAAAATGTTGGCTAGTAGTTGTACATATCACTCTCGGCGGCAAGCATTTGATGGTGACTGCATCAATGCCATCGTAGCCAGGGCTTTTGGTTGTCTTAAGGCAGTTGATTTCCAGTTTAATTTCCTCAGAAGTAACTCTATCGGATGGGGACTTTCCTGACGGTGGGCTTTTTTAGGTACTTTGTGGCTTGCCAAAGATTGTGGTCAGGCTGGTTGGGCTCGAGTTTTTGGAGGTACGCTGCAGTCGCTTCATTGCGAACTTGAAAATAAAGCGTTTTCAGCTCCTTCGTGGCACGGTTGAAGGCCCTTTTGTCTAGAGGGTTACGGCTGAGTTGCCAGACACGTCTCAGACGTCTTTTCTCCCGCAAGGCGTTGTTGATCTCGTCAGACCAGACGAACATGTCCCTCTGAGGTGTTGGTTGGTGTCTGCTGCTAGTTGGAGGGCTTCAGGCGCAAGCCACTTCGCAGATGTCTCGGGTGAGCTTTTCCACAATCTCGTCGATGTCCTCTCCACTGTTGAGGCAGACGTTGGGCTCAATGATCTCGTCAAGCATAGTTTTGAAAGAGTCTATGTTGGAGTTTTTCCTGAGTAGCCTGGTGGTGCGTATTGTCGACTCGACTGGGAAATCTATCCAAATCTTGACAGCGCTGTGGTCAGATAGCAGGTTGTGGTCTGCATCTGTGTGTATGAAGCTGCTGTTGATCCCTCTAGAGATAGCAAAGTCCAAGACGTCAGGGATCTTGGCCGGATCAGTCGGCCAGTAAGTAGGTTGGCCAGATGAATGGGTGGTCAGGTTGAGGGTACGTATGCATGGGAAAAGCGCAAGTCCCTTTGGATTGTTGAGCCTGGACCCCCACCAGGTGTGCTTGGCGTTGAAGTCGCCTCCAGCCAGGAACCTTGGGCCGAAACTGCTAAATACTTGATGGAACATCTGTGTGTCGACTGCATGTCTGGGAGGGACATAGCAGGAGGCGATGTTGAGATTGCCTATGGAGGTGGCAATGCTGAGGGAAGTCACTTGAAGCCACGGGTGACAGAGAGGCGCGTTTGCAGAGTATTTCAGTCTGGACTTTATGAGAATGCCAGAACCTCCTCTGGCATTGCCGCTTGGGTGGTTAGCGTGCAATAAGTCATAGCCGCTGACTATGAAATATGACTGGTCTGTGAGGTGTGTTTCGGAGATTAAAAGAATGTCGACATTGTTCCTTTTTAAAAACAAGTCGACCTCTGGCCTACTTTTACACAGGCCGTTTGCGTTCCATAGGACGATTTTGAGACCTACTTGCATAATGATGCCATTAGCGTAACCATCATTTTGGTCATCTGCTCCATTTGGGCCTGAAGAAGTTTGATGATTTGCTCAATATGAGCAACGGTAGGGCCTCCCTGCTGCAACGAAGGAGGGGCATTAATGTTTTCAGCGGGATTGCTTGCTGAGGCCGAGTTTTTGGTCACACCGGCATAGGACATTCCGGGTTGGGTGAAGCTAGACGGGAAGCTATGGGGCGTCGGTGCAGCTCGATTCTGTATGCGTGGTCCGGAGCGTGCCTGACCTTGCTCTCTTAGTTTTTTCGCAACTTTGTACACTCGACATCCTCTGTACGATGCGGCGTGGCTTTCTCCACAGTTTACGCATTCAGGGGGTTGATCGTTGTCCTTGGGACACTTGCCTGGTTCGTGGTCTTTGGTACATTTGACACACCTGCGCAACTTACCACAAAAGTTTTGGATGTGGTTGAAACCTTGACATTTGTGGCATTGAGGAACGTCGTTATTTTTTCTCGGCGGTTCGACGGTTACCACAGCATTGCAGAGACGTTTTATTGAAAAAATTTCCTTATTGTTCGAGGCAGGCTCAAGATCAATGAAGAAGATTGGCATAGGGTTTTTGGAGTGCCGGTGCTTGGCGTTTGTGAGGTGGCGCACGTTATGTCCCAGCTTTGCCAGTTCTTCCCGGATGTAGTCCGTAGGAGTGCTGTGGTGTAGGCTACGGATAACAGCCCTGTATGTTCTGTCCTGCTTGAGCTGGTATGTATGGAAAGGAGTCTTTTCAACCTCAAGCGCAGCTACCAGGCTCCTATAGTCCTGAACACAGGTTGTCATGATCCGGACCTGGTCATCTCTGCCCGCCTTGTAGGTGAAATCATCTCCACCAATATATTTCTTTACGAAGGAAAGCATGCCAGTGATATTGCTCACGTTATAAACAAAGATGGGGGGTATTTTCGGCGGCTTTGGTGTAGCTGGTGATGGAGCCACGGCTGGCTCTGCCTCGAAACTCAGGCCACTTACAGGGTTGTCGGTTGGGGCAAGCAGGGAAAATCTGTTGCTATTGGCAGCGGTGGATGGTGCTGGACCAGCAGCAGACGAGCGTCTGATTTCACCAGGCTCCGTTTGGCCTAAGGAGTCAGAATCCGTGGACATGGAGTCAGTTGATGGGCGTCTTGTTTTCGCACCCTTCTTGCGATCTAATTCTGGCGATGACGTGGCCTTCCTTTTGGTTACGTAGAACCATGGTGCAGAGCTGGACGCAACGCCGCTGGGGACATCATCTAAGCCCATCTTGGTCTAAGTGGGACCCGGTGATATTACTTTAAACTCCCGGAGGAGTACAATAAATACGTTGCCTCAGCTATAGTACGTATACTTGAACACGTGTTCACACTAACACTTGTTAACAGCTCACACAGACAGCCTGTCAACTGAGAAAATTTTCTGTTGCTGTGCAAAAGAAAATTCTCGAAACTTCTATTGCTCCACGTTGCAGCGTCACCGTTTGTTCGTCTTTTGGACACAATTTGATAATCAATTAATTAATAATTGATTCCTTTAGTTATAAATTAATTATTAATAATTAATTTATTAACTTAATTCACTCACACTTGTTTTTTTTTTTTTTTCAACAATACTTTTGCCAACACGTCCGAACGCTTCGACTGAACAACGAGGAATGAGGTCGAGGCATGAAAAATACTTTGCTCTACCTAGTTCGTCTAAAATGTCATCAATTCTAGGTAATGGGAATTTATCGGACAACAATTTTTTATTAATTTGACGATAGTCAATTACTAATCGCCATTTTTTATTTTCAGCACTTGGTAACGATTTCTTCGGTACCAATAAAAGTGGGCTATTGTAGGGTGACACAGAGGGCTCGACTATTTCGTCGGTTATAAGCTTTTGGACTTGTCTTTGTATTTCGTCTTTCTGAATATGAGGATTTCTATAATTTTTAATGTAAATTGGTTCATCGTCCACCAGTCTTACTTTTTGTTTATTAAAATTATTTGTCGTTATTGATTCGGTTTCTAGTCCGAATACATCACTATATTTCTTGCACAACTCCGTAAGTTGGCTGTGAAATTGTGGCGGACAATTTTTTGATAACGTAGTTAGTACTGCGTTTTCACGCTGTTCATTGTTTGCTTCGATTATTTCGTAGCTGGAAAGCGGTTCATACTTCAAACTTGATATGTTTACTATTTGATCTTTATTTGTAGTATTTAGCAGTCGTATGACTGCGTTTTGGGGTTTAGTTATAGTATTTGCTAAATAAATACCATGTTGAATTTCTTGGTTTGGAATTAATACACTGTCTTCTTGTGAACTTATTTCAATTTTTCGGACAACTTGGGATCTTGCTGGTAAAACTATTGAATTATTACCAGCACTGTACGATATTGGTACGTATATCGGATATTTTAGGTTATTTGGTCGAATTATTAACCAGTCTTCGGACGGATTGAAATCTAATTGACAGTTATATTTTCTTATGAAATCGATTCCTAGTATTCCATCACATGGAATAGCGAATCGGTTACTAACGATGTGAAAGTCGTGTGGAATTATATATTTTGAAGATTGTATTTCGACAGAAGTAAACCCCATGGATTAAGTTACTTCTTGACTAATTCCTTGTATATTTATTATTTTATTGGTTCGGACACTTTGAAAACTGTCTGAATTTTCTTTTACGATCGATATTTCCGATCCTGTGTCTATTAAAAATACTAACTTTTTCCCAGTTGCTACATTCGTGAAGGTAACGAACGTATTTTGATTAAGACTGATGGCGTGAATCTTATTATTCATTACTGCTGGGTATCTAAAGGTGCTTAGGAGTTTCCCGAAGCATTCTGTGCTACGCTAACATTATTGTTATTATAAACGTTTTGTCGGTTATTTCCTCGGTTACCTCTATTATTCCCGTTGTAACCTCGGATATTTCCTCTGTAACTATTATTTCTATTTTGTCTGAAATTTTGGCCGTTATTGTTATTGTTATAATTGTTGTAATAACCACGACCATTGCCTCTACCACGATAATTATATTTGTTATTATAATTACCATGGTTTCTTTGAGCGAACAGAACCGTATTTGGATTACCTGTTATTTCATTACTTTTTTGTAAATACTTTGCTATAGCTTCGTCCATGGTTTTGAAATTGCCAGCGTCGAGTACAGTTTTTATTCTGTTTTGTTCGCAATTTCCGATCATTGCTTCTGTAGTATGTTCCGAAAATGTATTGAGAGACACCAATTGTACTTTCTAGTTTGAGCTCAGTTTATTAAATAATTCTTAATTCTATAACAATTGTCGACTATAGCTAAGACCGCGTAGCTGCGCTGCAGGCAGAGGAGCGGTATGCTTATGTATAAACATACTTATGTATAAATATATAAGTGTTTACATAAAAGTATGTATGTTTATATACCGTCGCAGCGGTAGAGTGAGGATGTATCATATTGCATATTGGGCCAACGCGGCCGCGCGTGTTATATTTGCCGACACAGCAATTGTCCAGCACCATGCACTCATGGGTGGTCATGTTACTTAAGAGGCAAATGCACTTGAATGTTGCGCACATAAATATTGTAACTAATTGCTACAATATGTTTGTATTGTTGTTAATATGTTAATCCAAAACATGCTACATCCCCCCTCTTTAGAAAAATAACGTAATTATATGGAGTTATTTTCTAAAAATTTTTTTTTTTTTTTTTTTATATATATAGAAATTTATTTACTTATTATTTTTTTTTTTTTTTTTTTAATTAAATTTTTTTTTTCTTTCGAATGTTCGAGTGTTTGTTCAATGATACATGTGGTAAAATTATATTTGTATATGTATAGTGTCATTAAATGTTGGTAATTTATTTGTTTAAATTTCTTTCTCTTGTTTTATTGTTATTATTATTTTTTTTTTTTTTTTTATATTAATTGATTAAGATTTTTAACCTATCTTTATGCAATAATTGTTTCTTATTCTTTGTGTCTCTAATTAAAATGTTATCCCTATCTTTTATTTCTTCTATGATGTATGGGCCTAAATACTTAGATTCTAGCTTATGACCCGTATCATTACGTAATAAAACCTTATCTCCTATTTCTAATTCAATATTTTTTACCTTTCTATCATATATTTCCTTATTCTTCGCTTTGTGCTGTTCTAACATAATTCTTGCTCTTTTATAAGCCTGTTCTAATCTAAATTTTGATTCCTTAGCATAATCTTCTATGTTATATAGTGGATTTATCTTATCAACACTATTAAATTGTTGTGGTAAATTTGAAGTTTTACCGAATACCAACTCATATAGACAATAATCATGTGCCATAGAGGGTGTTGTATTAAAACAATATGCGAAGTATCGTATCCATACATCCCAGTCAGTTTTGTCAACTGAAATGTATGATCGTATAAATTCATTAAGTGTTCGGTGGCTTCGGTCCACAGTGCCTACAGTCTGGTGATGATGTGCAGTTGAAGTTATCTTTTTTACTTGCAAGTTTTTGCATAAATCTTCAATTATTGAGTTTCTATATTCTGTTCCCATGTCCGTAATGAACGTCTTCATTGGACCGTACCGCAGAATGAAATCTTCAAATATAGCTTTCGCTACTGTTTTTGCACTTTTGTCTTTAATTGGTATTATTACAAGGTATTTTGTTAGGTCGCAGATTAAAGTTACTGCGTATTCATTTCCGTGTTCTGATGTTGGGAGTGGACCGATCGTATCCACAATAACCCTATCGAAAGCCTGTTGTGGCGTTTCAGTTATGATTAACGGGGTTTTTGTATGCTTTGTTATCTTTGCTTTTTGACACTTGTTACATTTTTTTATATATTGAGATATATCTCGTGTCATATTTTTCCAATAATAATGCCTTTTTATTTTGGCCATAGTTCTCAATATTCCAGTATGACCTCCTTGTATTGGGTCATCGTGGAACGTAAACAGTATTGCTTCTTTTTCTTTATCATTATTTGATAATAGGGTCACCGGCTTGAGTAGCGCTACTCTTAATGATTGTAAAATTTTATTGCCCATATTTTTAAAAGATTCTATTGAGATAGTTTCAAAGATCTTTTCGCTCGGTGCCACTTTGACTTGACTTATGTTAAGTATACCGGCTTCTTTTTCGAGCCTTTGAAAAAATTGACCTAAGTCGAGAATTCCATTGGTATACATATCGCAAATGTCAATTCTTGCTATAACTTTCTTGCCATGTTTGAATGTGGTTAAAGAATCAGTTATTCGCAAGGTCACTACTTTTCGTACTTCGTCATTTACAATGACGTCATATACGTTGGGCTTAGAAGCATTAAGAGATTGTTTTTGCAAATCTTCTTTTTCTTTTTCGTTCCCTGCGCAGGAATTTAACTGTTTATTTTGGTTTCTGGTAGTGACTTTCAGAATTTTATTATCGATTTGTATGTTTTGTAAGTCTGTGATTGTTATTCTTGATAGGGCATCTGCTACATAATTATCTTTACCCTTTAGATACTCTACTGTGAAATCATATTCCTCTAATTCAAGTCTCATTCGCGTTAGTTTCGAACTTGGATTTATCATTGAAAATAGATAAGTAAGTGCTCTGTGATCAGTTTTGACGGTGAAATGTCTACCATAAATGTATGGTCTGAAATGTGTTATTGCCCAATGAATAGCCGCTAATTCTTGTTCTGTTGTACTCTTGTTGCTCTCACCTTTTGATGCGTATGCAACTGGTAGCTGGAGTCCTTCTTTGTTCTGTGTTAGGGCTGCTCCACATGCGTGCTTACTCGCATCAGTGATTATGCAAAATTCTTTGCTGAAATCTGGGTATTGCAATAGAGTTGGGTTCATTAATGCCGATTTTAGATGTTCAAAAGCATTTTGACAGTCAGCTGTCCATTCAAATTTTACATCTTTTTTACATAATCTTGTTATGTGACGAGAATAGTCGGCAAAATTCTTTATGAATCTTCTGTAATAATTGCAAAATGCAATAAATCTTCTAGCGCTGTCCGCATCGTGGGGGACTGGATAATTTTGGATGACGTCGTATTTTGTGTCATCAGGCAAGATTCCTTTGTCTGTGCATTTATGCCCCAAAAAGGTGACTTCATGCATAAAAAATGAACATTTTTCGGGATGTAATTTTAGGTTGTGCTGCCTACATTTCTCAAACACTTCTGTTAAATTATTGAGCATATGTTTTTCAGAACAACCAATGACTATTAAATAGTCCATATAAAGGAATGCTTGAGAAGGTTCAAGTCCAGTGAATGCTATAGTCATCATTCTCTGGAATGAATTTGGCGCTATCTTTAGGCCAAATGGTAATCGCGTGAAGCGATATGAACCATTGTTTGTTGAAAAGGATGTAACATTTCGTGACTCTTTTTCGAGTTCTATCTGATGAAAACCAGACATTAAATCCAGGCACGAAAAGTACTTCGCCCTTCCCAGTTGATCTAGAATATCATCAATCCTTGGGAGTGGGAATTTATCGGACAACAATTTTTTATTAATCTGACGATAGTCAATTACTAATCGCCATTTTTTCTTTTCGGAATTAGGCAGTGATTTCTTTGGTACAAGTAACAGTGGGCTGTTATAAGCTGATACCGATGGTTCAACTATTTTGTCATCTATTAACTTTTGGACTTGTTTTTGTATCTCGTCTTTTTGACTATGAGGATTTCTGTAGTTCTTTATATATATTGGTTCATCATATTTCAGTCTCAGTTTTTGTTTATAAAAATTGTTGGTAGTTATAGCTTCGGTTTCCAAACCGAACACATCACTATACTGTGTGCATAATTTGGTTAGTTGGCTATTGAAATGTGGTGGAAAATTCTTCGAGAGTGTCGCTAATACCGTTTTCTCTCTATCTTCTAAACTTGTTTTAACTACTTCGTAGTTCGAAAGTGATTTGTACTGCAAGTTATTTATATTGATTAGTTTGTTGTATTTAGCAATCTTATGAATGCGTTTTGAGAAGATGCTATGGTATTTGCTATGTAAATACCCTGCTGAATTTCTTGGTTCGGAATTAATATACTGTCTTCCGCTAAGGTTATTTCAATTTTTCGGACAACTTGTGATCTTGCTGGCAGAATTATGGAGTTGTTGCCAGAACTGTATGCTATTGGTACATATATGGGATATTGTAAATTATTTGGTCTAATTATAAACCAATCCTCAGTCGCTTTGAAATCTAATTGACAGTTATATTTTCTTATGAAATCGATACCTAGTATTCCATCACAAGGAATAGCGAATTGTAAATTTACGATATGAAAATCGTGTGGAATTATGTATTTAGAGGTTTGTATTTCTATGGAAGTAAGTCCTTTTGATTTTGTTATTTCTTGACTTATTCCCTGTATATTTATTATTTGATTGGTTTGAATATATTGGAAGTTGTCGGAATTTTCTTTTAATATGGATATGTCAGCACCTGTGTCTATTAAAAATACTAACTCTTTTCCTGTTGCTACGTTAGTGAAACTTGCAAATGTGCTTTGACTGAGACTGATGGTGTAAACCTTGTAATTTTTTATTGTTGAGTATCTAAAGGTTGTTGGGAGTTTCCCGAATTATTCTGGGCTACCCTAACATTGCTATTATTAGAGTTATAACCTCTGTTTTGTTGGTTATTTCCTCTATTCCCTCTGTTATTATTTCTGCTGTAACCTCTGTTGTTTCCTCTGTAACTATTGTTTCCGTTTTGTTGGAAATTTTGGCCGTTATTGTTTTTGTTATAGTTGTTGTAATAACCACGACCATTGCCTCTACCACGATAATTATATTTGTTATTGTAATTACCACGGTTTCTTTGAGCAAATAGAACCGTATTTGGATTACCTGATATCTCAGTACTTTTTTGTAGGTACTTTGCTATAGCTTCGTCCATGGTTTTGAAGTTACCAGAGTCAAGTATATTTTTAATTCTGTTGTGTTCGCAATTTCCAATCATTGCTTCTATAGCATCGTCTGTGCTATTCTTAAGAGCAAGTGCTGCAGGCATACCTTCATCGATATATGCAGATTGAAGTGTTTTGCGTAAGTTATCTATCTGCGAAGTAAATTCGTCAGCGGTTTTACCTTTCTGAGTTGTGTTCTTCAATTTGGATTTTATAACTTTGGATGTTTCACCAATTACAACGCCTTGCAATTTTTGTATTATTGCTTCAATTGAAGTTTCCTGTTGGACTTCATATAGTGTTGGGCCAATAATTTTTGATTTTACTACCTCAACTGCTATACTTTCGTAGTCGCCTTTATCATATCTACCAACTTCAGAGCTGTTACAAATCTTTGGAGTTGCATTTTCGTTCCGTTAAATTCAGGTATGGCTATATTTATATCTTTCATATATGCCCTTCGGGCATTTAATTCTGTCATCCTGTCAGTTGTGTTTATTACACTTGTATTAATTTCTAAATCTGATTCGTTGTCCTGTTCAGACAACGCTTCTGTATCGGGTAATGTTAATAGCGCAGGAATTGTTAGATCGTTTAGATCTTTCTCTTCTATTTCTTCCTCGCTTGTTTCAGATTCTTCACCTTCTTGCTCTGTTTCCTTTTTACCGGTGTCTATGCTCAGAGGTGAATTAAGTACGGTAGGTATAAATATATCAAGATTGTATTTTGTCTTTATGGAGATTAGGTTTGCACGTAACTTGATCAATAGATTTGAAACCTTTGACCAATTTGTTTTACCTATTCTCTCTCTATTAACATGCACTAAATTTCTAGCTTCGTTGAAAGAATCAACTAAAATTTTTGCGTGCTTGTTTATTGTTTCCTTTTGTATGTTTCTATTTTGTGTAACACATTTATAGGATTTTTTGAAATTTTCTTTTATATTTTGGATATGGAGAAGTAATTCCTCCCATTCCATGCTTAGAATTTTATTATTCCTTTCTTTTTTTTTTTTTTTTAGGTTTCTATTACTTGGTCGTCCTCATCTGATTCTTCTACATTAAAAGTTTCTGTGTCTGCTTTAAAAATACTATGCACCCATGCAGGTACTTCCTTGTACCTAGGTTTTCTTAGTAATAATCTGTTATGCGTTAGTTCTACAGTATTTCTTTTAAATTTGTAGTTTTTAAGTATCCAAAATTTTATTTCCTTGTACTTTTTATTTACTGGTCCTGAGTGTATCAGGAAATCAAGAAAAGGAATATATTTTTAGAGATGTTTAGTTTCGACTCTATTCATACTTATTCAATTTGTATTTAAACTTGGTAATTTTTGACAACTTATTGTTGTTGGGCTTCATCCATCAAGTAGAAGCGAAATGTACCTGTTGAATTTGAGAAACAACATATATTTGGTACTGTGACTATAAAGCTCATCTGTACCATTGTACTTCCTTGAATTGGGAAATCTTCTCCTGTTATATCAATATATGCTGATCTGATCTGTACTAAACATATAGAGTTTTGTGCCGAGTTATTATTACCTCGTCTAAAAATCTCAACTAAATCTGCTGCAATTGTAGGATTCCTTTTTATTATGCTCCTAAAATAGTCATCTAGTGTACTCATCTTAAGCAATTGATATATATAATTTTTAGATTTTTTTTTTTCGTGTATTTATTTATTTTTTTTTTTTTTTTTTCAAATGCACTGTTACAATAATTGATGCATATGTTATCTAGATAGTATCCAGATCATTAGCATGGCTTAAGGCTCTTTTTGTTACACATTTGTTGTGTAATGTATATGCTTTGTATAATACATATGCGCACATTATTACCACAATTATTAATAAAAGTGCATTTGTTGGCCTTAAATCTACATTTGATGACTCTATTTTGTTTATTACGTTCGCAGTGGAGTCCACTGTTTTGGTATCTATTAGCCCCATTTTGGGTTCAAGAAATATATCATCAAACTTGCTTATTTTATTATTATTCCATTTAAAGGAAAATCTTAATTAAAAATTCTGTTTATTTCTAATATTTTAGTTTTTAAATGTTTTCAATGTAGTGTAATAATAATATAGTAATGTTTTGAGCTGAAGGCTCTTTTTTTTTTTTTTTACATATGTTCCTGCCTACTTTTTCGTATGGTTTTTAGGCCACACTCTAATTGGACAGCTTTAATGCCGCACAATTGTACATTGATTATTTTAATTTTATATAAAAAAAAATGTGCATCGTAGTACACTCAAAAAAAATGTGCGACGCAGCGCATAATTGTTTATTTAAAAATTCCGATTGTCTTTAGCTAGTTGAACGCCTCTAGCATCAGCTGGTCGTCGCCGGTTGGCACGCTGATGCTCCATCGATGGCGTAAAAAGCGGCCTGCTTTTCACGCTTGTAGTTTCTGCTGCTGATGTCCGGGGCCTTTGAGCTCAGGCGGTTCCGGTGCCGGTCTTCGCAACAGATTTGTTGATAACCTGTTTTTTAGGGCGACACTTCCTTTCCTTGGGGACTGGCTTTTCCTTTGGTGTCCCGTAGCAATGGCTGCATGTACATATACTCGCAGTATGCTGAGTATATTGGGCCCTCGCAGTCGTTTGGCAGACCTTTTTTATTTCTGGTAATTCCTTCACAGTTTGTGGACTTATTTTTATTTTTGGTTTAGAGTATGGGATTCTGGTTGTTGTGGTTTTATTTTTCAGCAATTGGTTTTTTATAAACTCTACCTCGGCGTGTAATTTCACCGAGGTATTCCAATTAATTTTCTCTGGGCTATTTAGTAGCCTCAATATTTGAGCCTTTTTGGCTTTCAATTTTTTCACCACACCAGATTTTTTCCCATCACTCTACTTACTGTGATTGTATTTTCCTTCTTTGTTCATTTTCCAGTGTAGCTTTGTTTTTATACCATACACCCATAGGGTGAAAATGGTATATTAAAGTCGCTAAAATGTATGTAACAGGCAGAAGGAAGCTTTTCCGACCCCATAAAGTATATATATTCTTGATCAGCATCAACAGCCGAGACTATCTAGCCATGTCCGTCTGTCCGTCCGTCCGACCGTCCGTCCGTCTGTATGAACACCTAGATCTCGGAGACTATAGGAGCTAGAGCCACCAAATTTGGTATGTAGACTCGTGTCATATGTACGCTTATCGAGTTTGTTTCAAATGTTTGCCACGCCTCCTACCGCCCCCGCAAATTACATAAAACCGATTTTCTCAAAAACTATTCTAGCTAGAGACACCATGGTTGGTATGTATATTTGCTTAGTAATTGCGCACATTTTTGATGTGTAAAGATTTCCGCCCCCGTAATTTGAAAAAACTCGATTATCTCCCGTAATTTTCTACCTTGTGCAATCAAATTTAGCACACTTAAATTTGATACTAATATCCAGGAAAACACCAAATTTGATCAAAATCGGAATAAAAATAGCCAACTTATGCATATAAACGTTTTTCCATATGGCCGGAAGTGGCCGTTGGCTGGTGGGGGCGCTAGGGTGCTCCTATGCTTGAATGAGCGAAATACTAAGATATGCTCGTGAAAAGCATGTGAACAGTTTTTTTTAAAATACGAAAATGCATTGGTTATTATAAATTTAAAATATTTGTTTTACTGGTGTATGGTATATCCAAGTCGGCGAGACGACTTACTTACTTCATTTTTTTTAGTATATCGTCTGATGGTCACTCCTTTTGATGTTTAGTGACCACTGTCACGGTCGCCATGTAGTAGAAAACGTCTAAATTTTAATGAACCACGCATAGGTCTGTTGCATTTGAGTTTTCTTTATTGAATGCTTCTTAATTCTATAACAATTGTCGACTATAGGTAAGACCGCGTAGCTGCGCTGCTGACAATGCAGGCAGAGGAGCGGTATGCTTATGCTTATAAAGCGGCCGCGCGTGTTATATTTGCCGACACAGCAATTGTCCAGCACCATGCACTCATGTTGCTTAAGAGGCAAATGCACTTGAATGTTGCGCACATAAATATTGTAACTAATTGCTACAATATGTTTGTAATGTTGTTAATATGTTATTCCAAAACATGCTACAGTTGTTTCCTTATTTTTTAGCAATTTTTTTGTTTTTCTTTTTAAGGCCCACCACCAAGAAAGTTTATAAAAACTATGCCAAGTGGCTAAAAGTAAGTTGAACAACTATATCTAACTTATACGAGTTTGCCTAGTGGCTTAAAAAAAGGTGTACAAAAAAAACAAGGGAGTCACCTTATGTTGTCCTTGTGCACCACCCTCCATCTAATGAGGACCTCGGTCCCCAGGTCTGCTTCCACTACCTTCTCAACACGTAAAGGTGTGAGTTTGTTTCCGAGCCGTCGGTTGGACTTGACCAAAACTTTGTCACCAACGTCGAAGACCCTATTCTGCCGATTTGCGTTCTCCCTAGCTCTGAGCATCGTCTGAGCGTTTCTGATCTTTTCTTGTATTTTTCCTTGTGGCTCATCTGGGTGCGCCTGAACCACATCGACTTATTGTACTCAGTTGTAGCCAGTAAAATGACTTCTACAGTGTCATTTATGCCTTTATCGATCTTAAGGCATCTGGCTAGCTCTAACAGAGTGCTGTGAAAGCGCTCAACCTGTCCATTGGAGATGCAATGGTGGTGCATTTGAAATGCTGACCCCATAGTTGTTTGCGAGCATAGTCACTATGGTCTCTGAATTCAATGACGGTTCATTGTCACAGTAAATGGATCTGGCTTTAGGAAAACAATTCATGATTTGCATTAGAGCTGGCTTCAGATCCACAATGGTTCTTGAGGGGATCGGTTGGACAATAGCAAACTTAGAGAACTTGTCGATGCAAGTTAGAAAGAATTTCCTGTCAGTGGAGAAAATGTCTATGTGTAACATCTCTCCTACATGTGAGGGGATCGGTGTCTCTCCAAGCTCTTGTTTTTTGGGGTGTCTATCATATTTAGCCCTAGCACATGTTTTGCAATTTTGTACTATTTCATTGGCCATTTTTGCCATCTTTGGAAAGTAGTACTCCGAGAGTACCTGCTTAATATTTTCCTGTGCAGAAATAGGGCCCCTATTATGCTCGGCTGTGAGGATTTCCTTTCTATCTCCCACCGCAATTACATCCACTACGCGATTTTTGCAATGCCAGAACTTTGTGGCCGGGTATCTACGAACCAATGAATCTTGTATCATTGAAAGCGTGGGTAAATTACAGTGGAGAGCATTTACGCATTTGGGTGAAATTACATCTTCGAGCTCGTCTAGCAGCGATTCGACGGAAGTATAGCTGATCAAGTAGCGTTTCTTATTTCCAAAAAGAATAAAACTTCGTTTTAAGGGTAAACGCGCCTCTTCAAGCACTATTTGAAGATATAGAAGATACGTGCATTAGATTCGTCAATGCGCGCTTTCCACCTTTTGATCTTCGCATTTGGATTGGATTCCGAAACTGCGAAGGTCAAGGGTTGATGGTCAGTGAAGATATTAATGTCTTTCACCCCATACAAATAATGCCTTAACTTGGCAAGTGACCATACGATGGCCAATAACTCTCTCTCATTTGTCGCATAGTTTACCTCGCTGTCCTTCAATATTCTTGAAATCATTGTTATAGGACGACCCTCTTGAGACAAGACTGCAACTATGCCGTAAGCCGAAGCATCCGTCGTTAGACCGAATGGCTTCTTAAAATCGGGGTACTTGAGCATTACTTCCTCAGATGACAAAATGTTGCTCAACTTCTGAAACGCCCTTTTGCACTTCAGAGAATTGAACCTTTATATTTCTGGACCTATGCTTACTGCCTAGAAATGATCTGACCTCGAACAGTGTTTTAGGTTCTGGATACTCCTGTATTGCCTTAACCTTTTCAGGATCCGTCGTGGTGCCAGTGCTGGTGACTATGAAACCAAGAAAGTTCACGCTTTTCTTAAAAAATCGTGACTTTTCGACGGAGACCCTCATGTTTGCTTCGTGTAAGCTTTTTAGGACCCAATCCACGTGTTTAATGTGGGAGTCCTCATCTTCTGAAAAGATGATTTCGTCATCGACATAAACATAGCAAAATTTGCCAATCTGCTCTCGCAGTATGTCGTCGATGGTTCTTTGGAAGATGCTTGCTGCATTCTTTATTCCAAAGGGGAGCCTTTTGAACTCGTATTTCCCCCCGTTTACAGAGAAAGAGGTTTTTTCGCGGTCGCGTTCAGCGAGTATGATCTGGGGATAACCGAACTTGAGGTCTAATGTTGAAAAGAATTTGGCTCTTCCCAAATTCCCCAATATCATTGATATATTTGGCATAGGGTATTTGTCAGGCACGGTTCTTTCGTTAAGTTTACGAAAGTCCATTAGCAACCTCATTTTCTTATTGCCCGCTTCATCAGTGCCCTTCTTGTCTACTACCCATATTGGGTTATTGTAGGGAGAGACTGACTTTTGAATTATATAATTTTTTAGCAGATCTTTGATTTCTTTATTAACGAAATCAGCTGCTCCCATTGGTTATGGGTAAAGCCTGGCATAGATCGGTTGCTCATCTGTGGTCCTAAAGGTAGCCACGACTGTTGTGTTATACGGCAACGCCTTGTCTGGGTCTGCAAAGGTTTTTTGTCTGGTCTTTAGCATTTTCAAAAAGGAACTTCTGGCTAATGGGGATGCCTCTGCACAGTCTACAATTGTGAAATTTACATTTTTGCACGTGTGGAAGGTGATTTGTTCGACCTCCGTGCCCCATTTAAGCTGTCCTGAAGCTAGACAAAGCGAAGCAGCTGCCTGCTTTAGCAGGTCAAGGCCTACAATCCCATTAAAAACTGACAAGTCCGGCAGAATCTTTTCTTTCTACAGTTCTTCCTATTCGCGTGAGCAGGGGCCTGAGTGGGCTGCAAAAGGGCTTGAGAAGGAAGGATCGACCTCCATGGGCACCGGTGCGCCATTACTATTGTGCTGCCTGCTGCTTCGTTGGTCAGTCTGCACTGGGGCCTTGCTTTGCTTGCTAAAGTGTGGATTCTTGGTACCGCTAGCTTGTGTTTCGGCTTGTTGCGAATGCCTCTCCTTTTGGTGACCCTGCGCTTTTGCATGCGGCTTTCGCTCTTTGTCCTCTAGACTTCTTGCGAAATTAGCCGCGAATGTGTACCTTTCATGATTTGAGTCAACTTCTTGCGCGAGAGCTAGCGCTGAAGGCAAGTCTCTGGGCTTTGCTGCAAAGAGCACATCTGTAAGACTGCGCTTGAGACCCGATATGAACACACGCAACGCATCATCATGGAATTTTTCACATAGGCCCTTTGCTAAAGCCGGCTCATATGACATGATAACTTTGTTAGTGAGAAGAGTGAGTTTCTTCTCTACCTCGTCGTAATACTGAAGCAGGGACAGGCCACCTTGCCTCAAGGTACCTAATTCCTGTTCAATGGCATGAATTGGTCTCTTGTCACTGTATGTGAAATCTAGGCGATCTATTATCGCATCAAAATTCAATACAGCACTAAATGAGGCCAGCACCGCGTTTGCGGGGCCCCTGATCTTGCTTCTTATAATGATAACAGCGTGGTAATGACGAGAACTGCCATTATATGGTCTGAAGATCTCGTAAGCGGCTAATGCTGCCTGCCTCCAAGATACATAAGCTTCCTGTACTCCTGCAAACTCAGGTAAACATTTGACGGCATCTAGTGGCTCGTCACAGCGAATGTCGTTTCTAATTCCTATAGCAGCATATGCTACTACTTGTGGGGCGGCAACGTTTGCTGCTGCTATTTGTTGAGCCAACTCATTAATTCGTTGAGTCAATGCTCGCTCCCTCTGCTCGTTTGCAGCGGCCTGTTCAGCTAAAGCATTGCTGACAGCCGACCTTATTATTTCCCTAAGCTGATCTGAATCCATGTTACCTAATGGGGGGGAAACTGCGGGGAGCAGTCTTGTAGCCGAGGCTCCGATGCGAATGTCACAGTCGGAATCTGAGTCGCTAAACTTGCGAGGTGTTCTATATTGGTTGAACTGAAACATGCGCAGGCCAGTGGCCGCGAAAAGCAAAACGGGCCGTCAAAAGATGGATCGAATTACGTCGTAGCTCTGAACCACGAGAACTGTATGTATTGTTATAGCACAATTTTAGACACATAGAAAGTAACACAAACTAATTTTATTAACGATCTGGATGATAAATTATTTTAACTAGAATTCTCAAGGCAGTCACTCTCACGTGTTTCAGAAACCTGGTTCAGATTATTGTTATTAATTATGATCTGTTGCAATATAAAATGAGTATTTTGTGAGAACAAGTACTAACTAATTTTTATAAAAAATTAAGATTAATTAAAAAAAAAAATTAATTTGTATTTGAAGAAAAATTTTGGCTAGAGTATCCACTGACATGATTCAACTAACACAAAAAAAAATTCTTTATAAGCTTGGTCACTCGCAGCTCCCGCGCTGCTGTCTTAATTGCTGTTGGTTGTTGCAGCTCCTGTGCTGCTGTTTTAGTTGTTATTGATTATGGGGTCCGACCACTAGTTGGACGATTAATATCCTCCGTTCCTGTTGTGGGTGAAGATTAGGTTGAGAGGCGAACTGTGCCTCTTATTGCTGGCCTCGGGCTCAGACAATAAAACAAATTATTTAACGGCTAAGTGCCGGAGTGAATATTTATTTAAGCGACTTATTGGAAGAGCGCTGTATCCAAAACTGATTTCTTCAAACACAGAATATTTTACTTAAGCTAAGCCAAAACTTGCATCACGCCACAATGTCATGGTCGGCAAGCCGACTCAGCAAATCTTTGGCGATAACGGAAACTCTGCAGCAATACAAAAGTGTCCGGTTACCGTCGCTGACCATTGCAGCTATAGCGCGCTGATACAACTTATGTAATGTCGCAATTGCGAGGGCTGTTACTTAACGCGATAGCGAGGGTTGATTATAAACTTATAAAATATCCTATATTAAGTGTTAATTGTTAACTTATATATGGGCGAAAGTGTGTAATGGCCCAGTGTATCGCAGCTAGTTCTTGCTAGCGAACGGGATGCGTATGCTACTGGCAACTGCTTATCGCCATAAGTTTGAGTTAGTGCTGCTCCACATGCATATTTGCTAGCATCTGTTATTATTCAAAACTCTTTGCTAAAATCTGGATACTGCAGCAGTGTGGGTTCTTTTAAGGCTTTTTTCAGATATTCAAATCATTTTTGGCATTCTTCAGACCGAACAAAATCTACGTTTTTCTTATATAGCTGTGTTATCGTACGTGCATGTTCTGCGAAGTTTTTAATAAAACGTCTGTAGTAGTTGCAAAAAGCTACGAATCTTCTAGCACTATCAGCATCTGTTGGTACTGGGTATTTTCCAATGACGTCATATTTGGTGTCATCTGGCAATATTCCTTTGTCAGTACATTTGTGACCCAAGAATGTCACTTCTTGCATGAGGAATGAACATTTTTCTGGATGCAGTTTTAGGTTGTGTTTTCCACATATGTCAAAGAACAGCCGATGACTATTAAGTCATCCATGTAAAGGAATGCTTGTGACGGATTTAATCCAGAGAAAGCAATTGTCATCATTCTTTGAAAGGAATTTGGTGCTATTTTCAGACCATACGGTAGTCTAGTAAACTGATAAGATCCATTGCTAGTGGAAAATGGCGTAATGCTTCGCGATTTATCTTTTAGTTCTATTTGGTGAAAACCGGACATTAAATCTAGACATGAAAAATATTTGGCTCTGCCTAGTTGATCAAGAATATCGTCTATTCTTGGTAATGGGAATTTATCGGACAACAATTTTTTGTTTATTTGACGATAGTCTATTACCAATCGCCATCGTTTCTTTTCTGATCCTGGTAAACCCTTTTTCGGTACCAGTAGTAACGGACTATTATACTCGGACACTGATGGTTCAACTATTTTATCTTTAATGAGTTTATCGACTTGTCTATTTATTTCTTCTTTATGCATGTGTGGTATTCTGTAATTTTTTGTGTATACTGGCTGGTTGTCATTCAATCTTAGTTCTTGTTTATAAAAATTATTTGTAGTAATCGGTTCGTTTTCTAAACCAAATATATCTGTATACTTGGTGCAAAGCTCTTCTAGTACGTTTTTGAACATAGGTGGGAAGTTTGGCTTCAGTTTTTGCATTACTGATTGGCTTCTTTGGTCATCAGTTGTCTGTACAATTTCGTAATTCTTTAATGATTCATATTTTATGTTTTTTAAATTTAAAATTTTTACACTTTTTGTTGTGTTTAAAATTCGGACAAATGTTTTGTTCGGACTTGAGATCGAATTTCCAATAAATATTCCATTTTCGACCTCTTGATTTAAGATGACGATATTTGAGTTTTCATTTGGAATATTTATTTGTCGGACTACTTCAGATCTTGCTGGGAGAATTGTGGTATTGCTGTCACAAGTGTGTAATATTGGGATATTTATTGCAAAATTTAAATTATTTGGTGTTAATATTAGCAAATCGTTTGGTTCACTGAAGTCTAATTGGCAATTGAATGTTTTAAAGAAGTCTAGTCCTAAAATTCCATCAAATGGAATTGGAAAACTTTCGTCTACTATATTGAAGTTGTGTGGAATTGTGAATTCATTTTGTCTTAGTTCTATAAGGGTTAGACCTTTGGAAGTAATTGAACCTTCACCAATTCCTGATATTTCAATTGTGTTTGAAGTATCTATATGTTCAAAAGGATCTGTTTTTATACCCTTGCAGAGGGTATTATAAAATTGGTCAGATGTTTGTAACGCACAGAAGGAGACGTTTCCGACCATATAAAGTATATATATTCTTGATCAGCATGAGAAGCTGAGTTGATATAGCCATGTCCGTCTGTCCGTCCGTCTGTGCGTATGCGTTTTACTCAGCCATCTTAAGAGCTATCGGGATGAAATTTTTTTTGGGGGCTTTTAATAACCTGGAAAAAATAAAGTATGAAAATTGGAAGAATCGGACCACTATGTCATATAGCTCTGGAGGAAACATTTTTGCAAAAATTGGAGTATCGCCATGAAATTTACCAATATGATAGTATTTCATATAAAATTTCAAATCCCAAAATTTGAATCTGATCGGATATATAGAACACAAGTTACAGCCGATATAAATCGGTTCGGCTAGCTGCCTACTACGTCATCATCAAATCAACAGAGCACACGCATGCACACACACAGACGCAATGCTACATAAACTATGTATATGTGTATGCGTGCGAATCGCGGCATGCGTGTAAAAGGGGATGGGGAAGAAGAAGAAGAAATTGAAATGATATTTAAAAGGTTCTGTGCATTAATGAATTGAGATACAGAAAAAGAGTTTGGAACATGTAAAAATATTATGGCCATGGACTGCAAGGGTATATAAACTTCGGCACAGCCGATGTTAGCTTCTTTGAAATTTTTTTTTTAATTCCCTGAGAGATCAATTATCTCTATGGGTTGTTTGAATAGTTTATGTACCCATGTGGGTAGAATCTTGTTTTTTCGCTTTAGGCGGTTGTACGCTTCTACTTTGGATCTTTCTATCAAGTGGGCTATCCCCGATTTAAATTTTCTATTATTCACAATCCAGTATTTGATTTCTTTATATTTTGGATTGGTCTCGCCTCTGTTAAAGAGAAAATCTAAGAATGGAACGTATTTGTTCAAATATTTAAGTTCTACTCGACCCTGATATTTTTTTTAAATTATTTTATTATGCATTGCATATAATTTCAAAGCCAGATTTAAGGCTACTAATATTAGGATATCTAACAACAATATCCCTATTTCTTCTAAATTTTCCTTGTGATCTACTATTTTAACGCTGTTAACGACATTAGCAGTTGGGTGGTCTATTTTGGATTCTTGAGAACCCATCTTCCTAGCAAAAATTTTTGTTTTCTTGGTCGTTTAGACCTGTTTTCTATTTGTTTGACGGAGAGAAAAAAAAATTCCTTTATGGATTCGATTGTTACATAATTTTATGTTTTTTTTCTTTTTTAATATAATTCAAAAATTTTGAAAGAGAAAAAAAAAATGGAAAAATTATAGAGTATGTGGTTGGCTCACAATTCAAGTATACATATCATTTGTTGTTTAGAAATTACTAAAAAAAAATTTCCAACCACATTGTTAGTAATAGCCTAGCCGAAAGTTAGTAGTTCGCAAGTTGCACTTTCATGCTTCAACTTGCTATTAAGCTTATAATTATAATTATTAAATTAAAGGCAAGTTAAGGCTTGCGCATTTCTGCGGGCCCCTTGCGTTTCTTCGCTCTTTGGCGAAGTTCAGCTTTTAATATGTCAATACGCTCTATGCAGCGTTGTCGGTCTTCCTCCGTCTTCAGAGTGGCCAGTAAGTCCACTTCCAGCCTCTTCTGCTGGAGTAGCTTGTGTATTTAGCCTCCTCTTTTGGTCTTCTTTGGCTTTGGCTTTGTAGATTTTGTGTTGCGGGCCCGGTACTCGGCTATTGTGAGTGGGCGCGGTCCATCGTTGGGATACAGCTCTAACGCTTCTTCTAGCGTCGGTGCATCCCTTTGCTCGATAGTAGCAGATTCCGCAAAGGGAACATCTTCACTGTTCATTCGTATTTCTTGTTGGTTTGTTTTCCTTTTATTTTTGATGTCGTTGTTTTATCATAATTTTTTTTGATTGTTTAACCTGTGACTTCGTTAGCCCGTGACTTCGTTAAATATGCTGTTTCTTGTGGTGTAGTGTTGGTCTTGCTACTGCTGTTGCAATTTGGAAAGCCGCAATTTTCGAGAACTTTGTTCTCCTTTGTGCTACCCTTTGTTTGGGTTACACTGTCAATAAATTGTAGTGTCCTGTCACGGTCGCCATGTAAAGACCGGGTTTCACTTGGATAATAAGTTGAGAAGTCGAATGTGGTAATACTCTTTTGCTTGGCCTATGTTTACATATATATTCTTATGCTGCGACTTATGCGACAGCTACAAAAGAGAGGGAGAGTGTCAGTACATACATACATATTGTTGGAGCGCATGCATCAAAGTGCTTGGTCAGCGGTCACACGCTGGCCTGGCTCTAGCTCATATTACGCTTGTGCATACAGTGCTTATGTGAATATATGTATGTGCATATACAAATGCACATACATATATGTTCATGCTTAATTGCATATTTATGTGAATATGTTTATGTGCATACATCAATGTATACATATAAACATATTCAAGTGCACAATTATATTTTAATGCGTATATGTTTAATTGTTTATACTTGCAACAAAGTGTTACAAGTTGAGCTCATTGCATTGAATGACTATTTGTATGAATATACTACATTAGTGTATCAAGTTCCCTGACAATTTTTGCTTTCAGATGCCTTAACGTATCATCGTCAATAATACCGTCAAAGCTGTTCAGATTTGGCAATGTGTAAAATGTGAGCTGAGTGTTATTACCCAAAGGGGCAAAAAAAGGGCCTGTTGTTTATTTCGATACTTTAATAGGGCCTCCGGCTGACTGCACTAGGAATGGGGTTTGCAGAGCCGAAGCCCCGTCCGATAGTTCCTGACTAATGAAGTTTCTGTTTGCGCCAGTGGCAATGAGAAACTGTCGCACTACCCCATTCCTATCCTCATATTCTATATATGGTACACTTGAGAGGCCATGAACATAAAATTTATTTGATCTTGGATCACAAGGTCGTCGGGGTGCTGTGCGGCCACATGGGCCGTACCCTCACCTCCCTCGTTAACCGCGATCGCCGGCATTTCTTCGTACAGCTGTTCATTATTTGGGGTACCCTCACTAGTCCTTGGGGTGCAGTCTACTGCATTGGGATCGGACACGCTGGTGCTTCCACATGGAATAGATACTGCGCCTTTTTGAAGGGGTTAGTTGACTCGCTGGGGCTTCTCTTGACGCCCCCTTCGACTCCCTGGTTTGGGAATCGATTCCTAGACTGACTTGAGGTTGCTGGTTCCATTTTAATGGCCGGTCTAGTAAAATGCTAGCTCCGGTACCTACTTGGTACCAGTGGGGTCTGGTGCGGGGGCCGCGGTCCTATGATTTACATAGGTCATGGGGTTATTGAATCTTGGAGAGAAATTACTTGATGGATATTGCTGCCGATAAACGGCCCGTTGATGATACGGTGGCTAAGTTTTTTGTGTTCATGACGTTATCTAGCTCCAGGGCAATTGAAAATGCCTCTGGTAAGGTTCTAGGGCGATTCACTGTGATCAAGCCCGACATTTCTTGAGGTAGCCCTCTTATGAAGACCCTCAAGGCTCTTTCTATGAGAGCTTCAAGCACTCCTTTAGCGCGCCCTGCATTCCTGAGTTTGGCTACAATCAATAAAAGGTGGCTATTCATATTGTTGTAGTATGCCTGCAGGTTCCCATCACCGCGGACTAGCATACTCATCTGGTATTCTAGAGTCCCTATGTCCCTTCTGTCTTCGTAGTTTGAGGCAAGCACCTTCTCTTGCTACCTCGTAGTCCCAGCAATCTGGTAAAGTTGCTATCTGCCTTAGATCGAATTCAGTAAGGGCTCTAGAAAGCGGCTTGTCCGCCACGACTACGGAATCTGAATTCTTCCCTTCTAAAATCAAGACCTTCTCTTTCTGCTTTTTTAGCTCCTCCGTAAGGGAGGCTACCTGAGCTAGTAAGGTGAAAATGGCCTCTTTCATTTCGTCCATTTCTCTTCCAAAAATATTTCAATTCAATTAATTAAAATAGGATGCAATAAGGTGATTTTTATAGATTCTTCCTTTTGAATTCTTGATTTTTTATTTTTTTGTTTGAGCACTCTTCACTTACCTGTGTGATTGCGGTTAGTAATGTTTGTTTTTGTTGTATGGCAATCCCTCCTTACAGGATCAGCGTGTTTCTGTTAATGAGATTTAAGATAATGAGTACATTGCTTTTGTAAATGTTAAAAAAAAAAATTCTTGAATTTATTTTAGTTTGCATTTTTGTTCTCTTCTTTTTCTCGACATTGCGAGTTTTTATACCCTTGCAGAGGGTATTATAAATTTGGTCAGATGTTTGTAACGCACAGAAGGAGACGTTTCCGACCATATAAAGTATATATGTATATTCTTAATCAGCATGAGAAGCTGAGTTGATATAGCCATGTTCGTCTGTCCATCCGTCTGTGCGTATGCGTTTTACTCAGCCATCTTAAGAGCTATCGGGATGAAATTTTTTTGGGGGCTTTTTATTACCTGGGAAAAATAAAGTATGAAAATCGGCAGAATCGGAGCACTATATCATATAGCTCTGGAGGAAACATATTTGCAAAAATTGCAAAAATTGGAGTATCGCCATGAAATTTACCAATATGATAGTATTTCATATAAAATCTCAGATCCCAAAATTTGAATCTGATCGGATATATAGAACACAAGTTACAGCCGATATAAATCGGTTCGGCTAGCTGCCTACTACGTCATCATCAAATCAACAGAGCACACGCATGCACACATACAGACGCAACGCTACATAAACTATATGTGTATGCGTGCAAGTCGCGGCATGCGTGTAAAAGGGGATGGGGAAGAAGAAGAAGAAATTGAAATAATATTTGAAAGGTTCTGTGCATTATTGAATTGAGATACAGAAAAAGAGTTTGGAACATGTAAAAATATTATGGCCATGGACTGCAAGGGTATATAAACTTCGGCACAGCCGATGTTAGCTTCTTTGATATTTTCTTTTGTTTCTTTTTTCTTTTTTTTTTTTTTTTTGAAGAACTTAGAAGTGCTTTCTGGTTTATTGATTTTCATTTAAGAAACCTACGCAGAGGCTATGTATGTATAGTAAAGTACATAATATATACATATATAAGGGCTATGTGTAGTAAGACCGCTGATTCGGCTTTACGCCGGATATGGATGTCGAGTCCCAGATTCAAGTTGTTTACATTAAATCTTGAGTTTTTGAATATGCCGTGTTAGCTAATTGTTGTCAAGTGTTGCAAGAGAGACGGACCACACAATGTATGAGTTGAATGACATTGTTGTGGTTAGTGGGACAATGTCCGAGGGGGTTTGAGCGGGGGTGACGCAGAGCC
>JAEIFP010001050.1:0-24634 GCA_018903935.1 Drosophila insularis
GGTCTAACTGGCTGGCAGCTACCTAATGTTCGTCTCAACAAGCTTTTGGTTGTCCTTTCAAGTGTAATGGTCGAAACAGGCTTTCAAAGTAGAAACAAATGTGTGTACATATGTACATGCTTGATATAAAAATTTGATTGGGCTAGGATTATTCCTGAAAACTGTGCAGAAGGCGATGACAGAATGTGCAATAACGTTTCAGCGCTTGGAAAAATATATAATAATAAACTAAAATAAATGCTAATAAGACATTTCTAGACAAAATTGTGAAAGCTATGTTGATTAGAAGTTTCATAATTAATCCTTTTTTGAATTATAGAATTTTTAATTGGCAATTTCATCAAAATTGAGGATCAAAACTTTTTTTGACTTCTTTCTTAATGTTTTTTTTTTTGATTTGTGTCCTTTGTAAAACAATTCGATTGCTAACTATCAAAAATGATGCTAAAACTAGTCAGTTTCTACTAGAAACTGCCTTGATGTGGTAAATTAATGGTTATAATTATATGATAGTTTCTAGTTAATTTTCAGTGAACATTGCTTGATGAAACAGATTTGCATATGTCTCTCTCTCACTCTCTCTCTCTCTCTCTCTCTCTCTCTCTGCGTGTATGTTTGTGTCTCTCTTGTTCTGCCCTTTTTTGCAATATAATCCTCTTGGCCGCAGCGCATTTGAAATGTCAAGCCCCTTGTAAAATGCTCATTGCTGTTTTGTTCAGGTTCTCCAACTGATGAGGGTCACAACGCAGCTGACGCATGCCGAGGACGACAGCGAGAGAGAATGAGAATATGTGGGCTAGTGTGGTCGGATGTGTGTGTGTGTGTGTGTGCGGTTGGTGCTTTCAATTAAAATTTCAACGTGCACGTAACAACTTTTATTGAAATTACGATTTCAGACAGGTGCACATACAGACAAATGCATTCGCGTCCGTCCAGTTACATTGCATACTTTATAGCATACCTTTAAGGGCTCACGATATAGGCATTGACGTTGGGTTTTGGAACTCTGTCGTTTGTAGAGCATGCCTCTAATGAAGCTAAAATCATGGATGTGCACACAAAAAGGCAAATGGCAAAAATGTTTGGCATGGCAAATGCAATTTTCATTGGATGCCACTCGACCGCAGTGCCAACATCATCGTCATGATGTGTGTGCGAGTGTGAATGTGTGTCAGGAATAAAATGGAGTACCAATGTACACGTTGAGGTCACGTGTGCTAGCAGCACTTGCCATTCCCAAGCATTATTATGAACAATTAATTATGCGGATATTTGATTAATGCAAACACATTTGGTCCATCATCAGACCATGAATTAATAAAGGAAAGCAACGAAGGATGGAAGATTGGTATGTAGTAAAACCGAGACAAATTAAAAGAAAGGGAAATGATGATGGTGGAAGCAAACAAACGAACTTCAACTGTCACAATAAAACTTTCCATTCTTCTTTCATTCTTTCTATTCATGTATTCACATAATCCAAGATGAAAAATAGATTTTACCGAAAAATTTCACTACGCAAAATGCTGACAAGGACATTCCGTCGAGCTCTGAGCTGAACGAGCTGAAGTTGTGTCTGTGTGTGTGGGTGTGGGGGTGGTTGTCGACAGTCCTGGCTAGCTGGCTGGCTGGCTGGCTGACTGGTTGGTTGCTCGCCTGGGTTGTTACATCAGCTAAATGGTTAAGCGCACTCGTCGCAGAACAAGAAAGAGTAGAGCATATAAGCAGCAACAAACAAAAAAAAAACCAAAAAAAAAAAAAAAAAATACTAGAAAAAAGAAGAAGAACCGCTACAAATTTTATAAAAACAAAAAAAATTGCCACTGGGCGACTGGTCTCTAAATGTTCATGGGATTGGTGTTGGTTTTTGCTTTTTCTTCTCTTTTTCATTTTCCATTTTCATTTGCTTCCCCTTTTGCCCTTGCGCTGGGTCCACTGACTTTGCTACATGACAATGAAAATCTGCAATGCCTTTTCAATGATTAAATGTAGGTCCTTCTTTCTTTTTTTCTCTATTTCGAATACACTTGATCTTCGAATTAAAACTTTTTCAGGAAATTTGAAACTTTAGAAGTATTTAAAACCAGTTTGGCAAAGGCCATCAGATGTTTTCAGATTTAAATCGAATTGAAATATTAATATTTCGATTGATAAGGATCAGGTGATCGGTTGATGGTTAGTGTATTTGAAATATTGTTGCTGTTTTTTTTTCACTCTCTTTCCTTTTTGTCTGCTGCTACTTCTTGTTGCTGATGGTAAGTTCGGAAATTGTCATTCAGTATTTCCAGTTTTGCTAATTTTCTGCTGTGTGTGCAGTTTCAGAACTTCCTTTTTCCTGCCCACGCCCATCTTGACGCCAGACTCGGTTCGAACCCGGCGCCGGAATCGGTCCATTTGGTTGACATTGCTGAATTAAACCAATCACTACTATTTTCACACTTAACTTGCAATTTGCACAAAATATTACCCAAGACCCAACAGTCAAGCAACCGGCGACGACAAGGATATCGTCTAGGGAGTGGGACGGGACCGGGGCGAATCGGAGAATCTGTGCGGGTCATGGGGCCAAGAGCTTGCAAATACGCAACTATTGACAGTTGCGTGTGAATTTATTTTATTTCTTTATGTATATTTTACGCTCGCATGACCCCCGACTACAACGTTGACGACGAGGACCGTGCATTAAAATTGTATTTTTGCATTTCCTTTACAGAAAAAGAGAAAGAAGGAGAAATGTTTTGGGGCGAAGAAATATGTTTACATATGCGTTTCTTATCCACCATCCACTTTCACTCGTCGCCTTTACATTCTGACTTTTACGTTTTCCTTTTCATTTCCCTTTATTCTATTTAGTTTCAAAAAAGAAAAAAAAACACAAACGAATTACATTTATTTAAGACAAACTTTGTATGGGGCAGCAACGTGTGCAGTCATTAGTGCAAATGTTGCCTAAAACTGAAAACTCTGAAAACAAAACATCACGTTACATTTAACAAATGGACTAGGCCATGTTGCTTCACAGGATAGCATGATGCTGATGGATCCGGAAGAAAGGCTTTAATGTGTGCGTATGTGTGTGTGTATCCCGCTGACAAAGGCTTTTGACGAGTATGTTCGCGTTTAGGACATTAAATGCCCGTTCTGAACATGTCTAAAACAGAGAAATGCCTCTACACTCTATGGATCACAGTTATTTACAGTGTGTGTGTGTGTGTGTGTGTGTGGGCGGATTGGAGGGGCGTTGGGTGGTGTGTGGAGGTAAGTGTTCCTTCTGAATGAACGTAAAGTGCGTGCCAACGAATGGTTTCGGAAGAGGATATCTAGAAATTTGCATGAGATTTGCGAATTGATTCAGAAAGGCCTTTCTCAAAAGCGGCTTACTCAACTGTTCTCTACATTGAACTCTGTTATCGAAATACTAAGGATATAATAGAAGGCTTTTCAATTGAAAAGCCAATTGTCTGAATGGTGTTCTGCTGCCTACTGTTCCATTGATCATTTCCGACATATCTAACAGAAATATCTAATCAGACAGACGGAAATTATTCACAAATTTTTGAGATCCAAGAATGCCTGGGATGTTTTTAAAACTCGACTCGTTCGTGGGGTACAGTATTTCAGTCAGATCGTAAAGCACTGAATGAATAAACTGAATTGTTCAGTCAACAAAATATATAATATTTGATAAAAACTTTAGTTTCAGAGTAGCTAAACAGTTAAAAAAAAAGTGACAAAAATGTTGACTATCAAATTAACTGAACAATCCGGAAAGGTTGGTAATCGTAAGGATATTACTTTTCCTAATCATCAGCAAATGTCCTTTCTCAGCAATTGGTTATCAAACTGCCGATCTCTGCAACAATAAGTGAGCTAAAGAAGGATCTTAAAACTCAGCTCAAGATTCAATCTGGAAGATTGGAGATATGTGATTCAAACGGACTGTTTTCCGAGTCTGATCTCATTAAAGAAGTTCCTGGATTGGGCAACAACCGAACAACTGGACCTATTATGACAATCTATCAAGACACTAATTGCTTGGGTCAGTTTCGGGTTGAGGATGACGAGGATGTACAAGTCGATAGCCAGACATCATCAGATTCTAGTTTAGAAGTGGACACCAGCCGTTCTTCTGGAATTGAGGTATCCCCGGAATCAAGATCGGAGATGTTAGACAATGGCTCGGCGCCATTCACATTTGATCTCAGATTGGGACAAAAACGCAAGGGCGATGTCAAGAAAATACCATTGCGTATTAAGAAGTGTGCGGAATAGAAAATGTAAATTCAATATGAATGAACATTCCGTCTTTTGGAATTCATGTTTAAAGAGGTCCTTGCATCTAGTGAGGAGAGTTTTGAAAGCATGTCGTCTGTCTGTCATATCGTCGTCATATCGTCTTCAGTTTGCGCTGAAAAGTTTTTTTTCTGAATTTCAGGATTACGGAACGCGGCATGCCTCGAATTCAATGAAGTTGCGCCAGGGACTGAATATAATGATCGGCTCTTTGTGGCAGCAGCTAATGAAGACACGATGGAATGGCTCCAAAGAACCTTATGTTCCATGGGGCAATTCCAGGCCGTGACTCTCGTTGAATTTTTACACCTAATCCCGGCTGGATCGAATTCAAGCTTTTAGAACGTCAGAATCCTGACATAGACACTGAAAAGTGGGCTGTGGCAAGCCGATCAAATTTAGACCCCGAGCCCAATGAAAACGTCACGGATATATGCCTCAACGAAGAGGTCGAAATTTGGATAGATGCTTTTAGCGCCGATGCCATTAAACAGAGGTGTATGAAGTTGGGGTATTGCTTCTGGAAAATCTCATTTCAATTTTGCGATTAGATGAGCCGTTTATATATTTTTGTTATGGAATTTATATTTTAAAATGAAAAAAAAAATCAAGTTCGAGCATTATCAACGATTCTGAGTTTTGTTTGTTATATGGAAATCTAAGATTAAAATAATTTTTATAATTTATCTTAATAGGAAACCCCAAAGTCCAATAATTAAATAAGATTTCCATTCATTTTTTTTAAATGCCAAGAATAATTATATGCTTCACTTTCATCTTCCAATAACCAAGGAGAGATCTTGTAAGCCCAGTATAGAAATACCGAAATGGCAAAACTTTTTGGAAAATTATAATGGAAACCGCTCATACCCACACAGACACACAAAAGCACACACACAGAAGTAGAATATTTGAATTTAATTTCAAGCCAGCAATGGCTGAGCTGCAATGGCGACAGCAGCTGTTGAGCTACTTTAACAGTCTGCTAGCTCATTAAGTTTTCACACACACACACACACACACACATACATACATAGACAGCCACAGCAATATAATGCGGCACACAAATAAATTTGTCACAGAAAATTTTGCAACTTTGTGTAATCCGCGGGGAATGCGACTCCCAAAGCTCGAGCTGGGCGCCTGGCGTTTTGCTCGTTTCGTGGCCACCAAAGGAAACCACAGTGCAGAGAATCTAGAAATCAACGAGTTTATCTCATTAAAAAGTTATTTTCCGGAGCAGCTGCAAACACACACACATAGATAGAGAGAAAATGACTTTTTCCTACACTTGCCAAGGCACTCTCACATTTAAAGAAAAAGGACAGTGAGGAGTATGGTGAATGGTGGGTGGGAATGGTGGGTGGGAATGGTGGTGTACTTAAAAGTACAGGCATGCTACATTTCGTAGCCTTACATATTTACATATTTATGTATTTATTACATATTTATATATACATATTTATGTAAATCCACTTCATTTAATTTCTCATTTAGCTAAAATGCTAACAGCAAATGACAAATATTCTTGTTAAGAGGCATAAATGTGGCAGCAAGGAAGCAGCAAACAGCAGACTTTGCCTTGCTTAGGCCTTTCTCTGGGTTTTTGGCTTGGCGCCTCTCCAAATGGGCCTTAGGCAAGAGAAACGGTCAAGTAAGGGGTTTCTGTGGGGGGAGTACAGTCTCTTATTGTCGTTGTCGGTGTCCTTGTTGTTGTTGTTGTTGGTAGTGCTGCTCGACATACTTTGCTTCAAGTATTTTCTAACTGCTGCGCCGTCGCTGTCAAAAAGACAAAGTACATTTCCGTTGGCAGTTTCCGGTTTCCGGTATTGTTTTGATCCAACATCACCACTAGCAGCAGGCAAACTTTCCTGCTACTTGTGTTATTTCGGTTATTCGTAGAATACAAACAGACAGAGCGAATTCTTAACTTGAGCACAACGAAAACAGCTTTAGAAATGTACAAAAACACAAAAATAAATTTGAAAATTAATATAGTTAAGTGCAACCCGAAAGCGAGAATTGCAAATCAAACAAACAGGTATTGAAAATGTTGTACCAGAAAATGCACGTAAATGAAGTGAACAAGTGATTCATCATTTCGAATGGGCAATATTGGGCCAGCTAAAGGATAAAACGCCCTTGGATGCCAAGCATCCGAGCATACATGTATCCTGCCCCTTACTCTCAGTAACTAACCAGCCCCGCCCTCTCACACACAGTCTGCGTTAGGATTTAGCTTTGGCTTTACCCTTGCCCCATTGTTGTTGGCCATTTCTTAATGCTTTAGCATTTTGGTCAATATTTGTGCTGCGCTTTTGCGTGTCCTGCCGTAGCAATCGAGAATTCAGGTTTAAAGAGGTCCTTGCATCTAGTGAGGAGAGTTTTGAAAGCACGTCGTCTGAAGGCGGAGAAATGATGGAGGCCTGCGCAATGGGAGCTTACCCTATTAATCCTCCTATTGAATCAGATAGTGATTTCGAGTTCAAGTTCGAGCATTACGATTCTGAGTTTTGTTGTATGGCTATTAGGATTTCAAAATTCTCATTTGTCTTTGTATTTTTCGCATGTAAAATTGTAAATTAAATTTCTGAGTTTTATTAACAAATAAAATGAAGTAAGTAAGTCGTCTCGCCGACTTGAATATACCATACACCAGTAAAACAAATATTTTAAATTTATAATAACCAATGCATTTTCGTATTTTTAAAAAAATCTGTTTGCATGCTTTTTAGAAGCATATCTTAGTATTTCGCTCACTCAAGCATTCGAGCACCCTAGCGCCCCCACCAGCCAACGGCCACTTCCGGCCATATGGAAAAACGTTTATATGCATAACTTGACTATTTTTATTCCGATTTTGATCAAATTTGGTATTTTGCTTGATATTAGTATCAAATTTAAGTGTGCTAAATTTGATTGCACAAGGTAGAAAATTACGGGAGATAATCGAGTTTTTTCAAATTACGAGGGCGGAGGGGGGCGTGGCAAAATCTTTACACATCAAAACTGTGCGCAATTACTAAGCAAATATTTATACCAACTATGGTGTCTCTAGCTAAAATAGGTTTTGAGAAAATCGGTTTAATTTGATTTGCGGGGGCGGTAGGAGGCGTGGCAAAATTTTTATAAATACAAAATGTGCGCATTTACTAAGCAAATATACGTACCAAATTTCGTGTCTGTAGTTGCTATAGTGTTTAAGAAAATCGGTTTTATGTAATTTGCGGGGGCGGTAGGGGGCGTGGCAAAATTTTTATAAACACAAAATGTGCGCATTTACTAAGCAAATATACATACCAAATTTTGTGTCTCTAGTTGCTATGGTGTTTAAGAAAATCGGTTTTATATCATTTGCGGGGGCGGTAGGGGGCGTGGCAAACATTTGAAACAAACTCGATAAGCGTACATATGACACGAGTCTACATACCAAATTTGGTGGCTCTAGCTCTTATAGTCTCCGAGATCTAGGTGTTCATACAGACGGACGGACGGACGGACGGACGGACAGACGGACATGGCTAGATCGTCTCGGCTGTTGATGCTGATCAAGAATATATATACTTTATGGGGTCGGAAAAGCTTCCTTCTGCCTGTTACATACATTTTGGCGACTTTAATATACCATTTCACCCTATGGGTGTATGGTATAAAAATTTTCTGCCTGATTTGTATAATAGAAGTCAGATTTGATTTGAAATATAAATAGTGAATCAAATAGTAATTCTTAAATTTTTGATATAATGAAATATTTGTTTTTAAATTTTTTTCTATATACATCATTTAAAAAACAAATTCTTTAGAATAGTTAAATCATCTTTATATGCTATCAAGCTCGACTGGAATTACATCTTAGTACTCTAATTATTTAAAATTTAAGGTGCTAGTGGGAAAACCTAATCTCCAAAAAATATTTCTGCATTCCGTTTATTACAATAGGATTCTAATTTTTTCATCTATCTGTGTCCAATCGTTAATAATAATGAAATGCCATCAAAAGTAAATGATTACAGTTTAAATTGTGTTCCATTTCAACCTTCAATGGTTACCATATTTGGCGTATATTCACACATACGAGATTGCCCCGTTAAAATTGCATATTTTGGAAATGTTTAAAATGCTGAAAATTGCATTGTTACGCTTACGTGCATCCAAGCTCTGGCGCAGCAGCTCGCAAAATTTACATGAGAGGAGAGGAGAGCATCAGAGTGGAAGGGAAGGGAGGGGGCTAGAGCATTGTGTTAACAAATACACTTAGGCAAACACATAATTTCGAGTATTTAACTAAAATAAACAGGATGTAAAACATTTTATTGTATGGACTACTCTACCGCCCTTAGTAGTAGCAGTTGGAGCTTTACTCCACTTTGCTTTGCACTTTAACGCATATTCACACACACACCCACACACCCCACTCCCACACAGTCGTACACAGACGAGGTAGGACAAGGGGTGATGGTAATCCACCCACATTCATGCAACATTTGCATTTTAGTCACTTGCACTTTTGGCTCTTGCTGCTTTTGTTTCTGCTGCGTTCTCAAAGTGCTCAAAGCTGCCGCTACTGCCCACGCATTGGCAATGTCTGTTTGTCTATCTGACTGACTGTCTGACTGTCTGTCCTTCACTCCTTCACTCAGTCAGTCAGAGTCTCATTTTCTGCTCTTCCCGTCTCTGGCATTGTCTCTCGTCATCGTCATCGTCGTCGTCGTCGTTTCGCGCCTGGCACTTATGCACATTTCCATTTGCAATTGTTATTTTTTTTTCGTTATCGTACTTTTGTTTAAACAATATGGAGAAGCTTTAAGAGCATGAGTAAATTCTCATAAAAAAATCAAAGAAGCTAACATCGGCTGTGCCGAAGTTTATATACCCTTGCAGTCCATGGCCATAATATTTCTTCTATATCTCAATTCATTAATGCACAGAACCTTTCAAATATCATTTCACTTTCTTCTTCTTCTTTCCCATCCCCTTTTACGCGCATGCCGCGTCTCGCACGCATACACATATTGTTTATGTAGCGTTGCGTCTGTATGTGTGCATGCGTGTGCTCTGTTGATTTGATGATGACGTAGTAGGCAGCAAGTTGTGTTCTATTTATCCGATCAGATTCAAATTTTGGGATCTGAGATTTTATACGAAATACTATCATATTGGTAAATTTCATGGCGATACTCCAATTTTTGCAAAAATGTTTCCTCCAGAGCTATATGATATAGTGGTCCGATTCTGCCAATTTTCATACTTTATTTTTCGCAGGTTATTAAAAGCCCCCAAAAAAAATTTCATCCCCATAGCTTTTAAGATGGCTGAGTAAAACGCATACGCACAGACGGACGGACCGACGGTCAGACGGACAGACGGACATGGCTATATCAACTCAGCTTCTCATTCTGATCAAGAATATATATACTTTATAGGGTCGGAAACGTCTCCTTCTGTGCGTTACAAATATCTGACCAATTTTATAATATCCTCTGCAAGGGTATAAAAATGAGCTTGGCATGCAGCTAATTAAAAGAGCTGTAAATTATGTGTAGCAACTAAATGCAAATGCAAACGTTAACAAGGCGTTGCCAAAGGGGTAAAAAGAGTGGTGAAGGGGGTTGTGGGAAGGATACGAGATGTTCTCTGAGTTGTGAGTTCTGAGCCTGTTTCATTTGTGCGCTGCCTAAAACGATTACCTTAATTAAAATGCACAATTTTGCACTTTTGGCCAGTGTCGATTGAGCTCTTTGCTTTCCACTTGCTGCATTTGCATTAAAAGTGGGTCCCCATCATACACATACACACACTCACACTCACAGAGAGGCCTTACTGCGCGCTGCTGTCAAGCAATTTATTTGCCACCGACTGCCAACCAGCAGCAAGGACAGACAGAGTAGCCTCTTCTTTTTCGTATTGGGTTTCATTTTTATACCATACACCCAGAGGGTGAAATGGTATATTAAAGTCGCTAAAATGTATGTAACAGGCAGAAGGAAGCTTTTCCGACCCCATAAAGTATATATATTCTTGATCAGCATCAACAGCCGAGACGATCTAGCCATGTCCGTCTGTCCGTCCGTCCGTCCGTCCGTCCGTCCGTCCGTCCGTCCGTACGCCCGTCCGTCCGTCCGTCCGTATGAACACCTAGATCTCGGAGACTATAAGAGCTAGAGCCACCAAATTTGGTATGTAGACTCGTGTCATATGTACGCTTATCGAGTTTGTTTCAAATGTTTGCCACGCCCCCTACCGCCCCCGCAAATGATATAAAACCGATTTTCTTAAACACTATAGCAACTAGAGACACAAAATTTGGTATGTATATTTGCTTTGTAAATGCGCACATTTTGTATTTGTAAAAATTTTGCCACGCCCCCTACCGCCCCCGCAAAATAAATAAAACCGATTTTCTCAAAAACTATTTTAACTAGAGACACCATAGTTGGTATAAATATTTGCTTAGCAATTGCGCACATTTCTGATGTGTAAAGATTTTGCCACGCCCCCCTCCGCCCCCGTAATTTGAAAAAACTCGATTATCTCCCGTAATTTTCTACCTTCTGCAATCAAATTTAGCACACTTAAATTTGATACTAATATCAAGTAAAATACCAAATTTTATCAAAATCGGAATAAAAATAACCAAGCTATGCATATAAACGTTTTTCCATATGGCCGGAAGTGGCCGTTGGCTGGTGGGGGCGCTAGGGTGCTCGAATGCTTGAGTGAGCGAAATACTAAGATATGCTTGTAAAAAGCATGTGAACAGTTTTTTTTAAATACGAAAATGCATTGGTTATTATAAATTTAAAATATTTGTTTTACTGGTGTATGGTATACCCAAGTCGGCGAGACGACTTACTTACTTCATTTTTGTTTTGTTTTATCGTCTTGTTTGGTGTAGTTCCGTCTGCTTTCATTTCGCGTATGAGCGAATTGCCCCAGCAATATTCACAATTAAATATCAAAGAAGCTAACATCGGCTGTTCCGAAGTTTATATACCCTTGCAGTCCATGGCCATAATATTTTTACATGTTCCAAACTCTTTTTCTGTATCTCAATTCATTAATGCACAGAACCTTTCAAATATCATTTCAATTTCTTCTTCTTCTTCCCCATCCCCTTTTACACGCATGCCGCGACTCGCACGCATACACATATTGTTTATGTAGCGTTGCGTCTGTATGTGTGCATGCGTGTGCTCTGTTGATTTGATGATGACGTAGTAGGCAGCAAGTTGAACCGATTTATATCGGCTGTAACTTGTGTTCTATATATCCGATCAGATTCAAATTTTGGGATCTGAGATTTTATATATAACACTATCATATTGGTAAATTTCATGGCGATACTCCAATTTTTGCAAAAATGTTTCCTCCAGAGCTATATGATATAGTGGTCCGATTCTCCCAATTTTCATACTTTATTTTTCACAGGTAATAAAAAGCCCCCAAAAAAAATTTCATCCCGAAAGCTCTTAAGATGGCTGAGTAAAACGCATACGCACAGACGGACGGACAGACGGACAGACGGACATGGCTATATCAACTCAGCTTCTCATGCTGATCAAGAATATATATACTTTATAGGGTCGGAAACGTCTCCTTCTGTGCGTTACAAACATCTGACCAATTTTATAATACCGTCTGCAAGGGTATAAAAAGCTCAACACAAAATTTACATTGTCGCTTGTTGGCAGTCTGGCGGGACAAACTTTAACCGGACACCAGGCAGGCAGGCAGCCGGTAGAGGCCCCACCCAATGCGAAAACAGTCGGCATCCTCATCCTCATCCTTAAGCAGCAAGAGAATGTTGCAGATGGAATTGCCTAATTTTGCTTTTGACCATGAATTGTGCAGTTTATTGGACCTCACTTTGAAATAGAGAACAAAAGCTTTATTTTCAGAATTGTTGGTTAAAGATATTTTATGTATATTCTATGTAGGATATATTTATTTTTTTATTTATTTATTGACTTTTTCATCTATTTAGATTCAAGTTTCGAAATTTTATCTCTGTAAAAATTACTTTCTTCATATTTGAAAGAGATATACATATTTGATATAATATAACTCATAAGTCATGTTATTCCATTGAAATTTCGTGTCTATATAATTCTGATTCTAAAATAAACCAAAGTTGTTCAATGAAAGACGTTAGTATTTCTTGAAGTTATTAAATGTTTATTTATTTATATATATATAGGCACTAGCACATAAACCAGTGACTAAAGGTTGTCGCAACCAACACATAAATTGGGTGGACTTCGGAGTGAGATTACAAAGGTAGAGATTTGGGGCCAAAGACACAGCGATGCACACCCGATGTAACTACAATTGGTATCTGATCTTACTAAGAATAATGCATTTCTTTTATAGTAAAAATAGAGAGCTCACCAGTGCATAGTTCGACATAGTGTTAGGTCAGCAAAATACGTCTTTATTGCATAGCAGCTTAATTAACTAGGCCTTTATTGTTGACTGCTGACCATCTGAAATCTACTTATGACTGATGAGCCATCGATATCTATAATCGGGTTACATACTAACTTGACATATATATCTATATTATGATTGTCTTATTGTTATCTTATTTTATATAGTTTAAACACCAACATACTCCCGTCATCCAACGTTGACCGCAAAAGTGCTGGGGGCTGGGCTTACTGCTTACCGATCCTCACGGTTGTCAGATCTGGACCATTGTGTCTTTGGGGTTGTAAGCATCTTCTTATTCCATATACCATCACAAGAACCAATGGTATTGTTAGCGCTACGTAGGAGACGATAACATGGTGAGCCGGCTGGCTGGGGTCTTCTGGCAATTTCCAGTTTTGCTTAGTTTCCAGTTTTCCTTGAATGTTGCTTAATTCGTCGTAGCTAAGCTGCATCTTCGTGAATTGTGTATTTGTTGGCGCTGCCTTTGTTGGGCCAAAGCTGAAGTTGCCAAATCGCACATATGACCATTTCATTGTGTCTGTCGTAGCTATACGGTGACTTGTATTGGGATAGCAGAACTTCTTGCTGTACACGTCGGGTCTAGAGTTAACAATCCAGTCTTCTTGATAGTGACATCTTGGATATTATCGTCACAGGTCACTGTGAGTTCAATTGGTCTGGTGGTGGCAAAAATACACTGATTTTTATACCATACACCCATAGGGTGAAATGGTATATTAAAGTCGCTAAAATGTATGTAACAGGCAGAAGGATGCTTTTCCGACCCCATAAAGTATATATATTCTTGATCAGCATCAACAGCCGTGACGATCTAGCCATGTCCGTCTGTCCGTCCGTCCGTCCGTCCGTCCGTCCGTCCGTCCGTCCGTCTGTACGAACACCTAGATCTCGGAGACTATAAGAGCTAGAGCCACCAAATTTGGTATGTAGACTCGTGTCATATGTACGCTTATCGAGTTTGTTTCAAATGTTTGCCACGCCCCCTACCGCCCCCGCAAACGATATAATCCGATTTTCTCAAACACCATAGCAACTAGAGACACAAAATTTGGTATGTATATTTGCTTAGTAATTGCGCACAGTTTTGATGTGTAAAGTTTTTGCCACGCCCCCCTCCGCCCCCGTAATTTGAAAAAACTCGATTATCTCCCGTAATTTTCTACCTTGTGCAATCAAATTTAGCACACTTAAATTTGATACTAATATCAAGCAAAATATCAAATTTGATCAAAATCGGACTAAAAATAGCCAAGTTATGCATATAAACGTTTTTCCATATGGCCGGAGTTGGCCGTTGGCTGGTGGGGGCGCTAGGGTGCTCGAATGCTTGAGTGAGCGAAGTACTAAGATATGCTTCTAAAAAGCATGAAAACAGATTTTTTTAAAAATACGAAAATGCATTGGTTATTATAAATTTAAAATATTTGTTTTACTGGTGTATGGTATATCCAAGTCGGCGAGACGACTTACTTACTTCATTGTGATACATGTCGTACCACACGAATGACCTGTTTGTGTTTTGTATTTGACACGCTGATGATTTTGTGTTTTTGAATAACTGGAACTCACAGTTGCTTTTGGCCGTAAACGTCGTTTGTTTATCAAAACAAATATATTGCTCATTGTTGAGCTGATAGCATCGTTCCAGATCTGCTCTTGAGAGCCCAATGTATTGATTTTGTTCTTTGTTGACAGCAATAATGGGAATATTAATGTTCATAGTTACAATCCCATGAGTTCCAACTGCTGGAATGGGTACTAGGTTATACAGTTGCACAGTCTGCGTTGCCACTAATGGAAACGTGACTTTAAATATCACATGATTGTTTGCAATTGTGCCTTGTGCGTTCATTAAGCCATATAATTGCAAAACGTCGTTATCTGGAACTGGCAAATCCAAACCAAACGGAAGATGTCTCTTCAGTTGGTTCAGATGTTCCCGAAGCTGGCCTGGCAATAGTAGCAACGGGCTTATTTTGCTATGATGGGCATCCGTAAATACTCGGGAAATTTCGGTTTGAATTCGTTGCAAATTCCCTGCAATAACTGTCATCTGAGTAGTTAGAGTGATATACCATTGTAATGCCTTTACCGCATTGTCCTGGACCTTAGTTATGTCGTTCATTTGTTGTTCCATTAGTTTCATCTGATTTTCAATTGTGGCTTCGTCTCGCTTGATGATATTTATTGTTGAATCAATCACAGATGTCTGGTTTTGTAGCAATGTCAATAAATAGTCTTCTTTTGATTTAACCTTTCGTATGGTGCCTGACATCTCTGTTGCATACTTTGAGTCCAGCACACCAAATAGGCCGTTCGCTATGTTCCCAATTATATCAAAAGGCGATCGTCGTTAGCGTTCTATGTGAAGAAGATCATTTCCAGTTCGTAGCTCTGAGTTGACATGCTCGAAGTGTCTCTGCATTGCTGTGCATGCTTCTGGAACCTTCATTAACAAGCATATTTCTCCAACCTTAACTAATCCGTCTGAAAATGTCTTCAGGTCGGCCCAATATGGTTTGAGATCGTAGAATGCTACAAAAGTCCAGTCAGACGTTGCCATTCTTCCTGTGCCAATACTTTCGTAGTATATGCCTGGTTTGTGGTTGAATCGAGTGATGTTGGTCCTTTGAGCAAATGCTATAGGAAGTAACAACAGCAATAGGCAGATCGTTATTGCCAATAGTGGCAGACCGGCTGACAAACGTCTTTTTGTCTTAGGTTCTGCAGTGTCCTCGATACCAGAGTCTTCTTGGGCATTGGTTCCTGTGTCATTGGCTTCGATTTTGCGCTTTATTCCCGTCTCTCTAAGCGAGGGGGCCAGTTTATGGATTGCACGCTTGTAGGTGCCTCTGGCTGTTTTATCGTCTACCACGCGGACGTATCCATCCAGGCCTGGATACAATTTGATAATTCGTCCAATCGGTCACTGCAAGATTGGCACATTATCCTGCTTTAGAATTACCATCATGCCTTCCTTGACATTGTTATATGGTTTCTTCCATTTGGATGTACCCTGCACTTCCTGTAGGTACTCTTGAGACCATTGTGTCCAGAATGTATGCTTAAGCCGTTGCTCTGGAATGGATCGCTGTGTTACTGGCTCTGCATCAGGTTGAGCTACTAATGGTTTTCCGATCAATAGATGGCCTGGGGTTAGAGCCGTCAAGTCGTTGGGATCGTCTGCTTCAACATTGACAATAATAGTAGACAGTTGTTCAAACGTTAAATTTGCTGTCGATACGTTTTTCAATAGTAAATGCTTAGCGGATTTCACTGCAGCTTCCCATAATCCTCCGAAATGTGGAGACCGTGGTGGTATGAACTTAAATTGCACTCCTTTTTTGTGGCAAAACTCCTTAATAGTATCTGCTGCCTTCTCTGAGTGTATAGTATCATTCAGCTCCTTCAGTTGGTTGTTTGCTCCAACAAAGTTTGTTGCATTGTCGCAGTACAATGTCTGACATCTTCCTCTGCGTCCAATGAAGCGCTGAAGCGCACCTACAAATGAGGAGGTGGACAGATCTCCGACCAACTCCAGGTGGACTGCCTTGGTTGCAAAGCATACAAATACTGCAATGTAAGCCTTGTCGGGACGTTTTCCTCGAATTTTATGGTGGATCCACCTTAATGATGTGGTACTGTTGCCTAGCTATTCCGCGTAGTGCCTCATGTCGACAATGGTGCTTGTTGTAGCCGAGTTGCTACTCGTATGATTGAATGTTCATCCAGTATTAGTGGCAATGTTGCCACCGTGCTTTTGCGATCTAGCGGTTGATCACGTTGTTTCTTTAAGTGCCGTAATTCATACGCAAATCCTGTTTCTTGAATTTGCTTAATGATCACCCTCCGTGCTTGGTCCAACTCTTCCAACTCTAACTGAGCCGCTGGTTTCCTGTTCCGCTTGTGACAAAACCGTAGCACATACGCCACTATTCGCTGTAGCCGGTAAAACGAATTTCTGTGATTTACCGTATATATCCATTCACTCTTGTTGTTTGCCGTGGCAGTCACCATGCTGAATACCTTGGTTTTCTTCTCAGCGGTATCCATCATGTACTCTGTAGGCTTAAATGGTGCTGACCAGCAACGTTGTGGTCCATGCAAAAATAGTGGTCCGTATAACCATAATGTATGTGTGCTAAGCTGGTCTGCTGATATGCCTCGAGACAGAACATCAGAATTAATCCAAGAGAGTACTACTGTTGAGTCTGAACAGAGAAATGTTTCCACACCTTCTGATCCGAATTGGAGATCCTGTCGAACTCTATCCGTGAGTTCAGCTCCAAGTACAGCTGCACATAGTTCCGGCCGGGGCAGTGTCTGTTTTTCCAGGGGAGCCACTCTCGACTTGGCGCACAACAACCTGACCGAAATTTGGCCATTTTTATAGGTTGATCGGACATAAACTGCCGCAGCATACGCTTTTTCTGATGCATCAACAAATGTATGCAATTCCTTTCTAGTGGGAACCTTGCCATCAAAAATATGCCTTGGAATTTTCATGTGGTTTAGTGTACATCCTCTCGGTAAGCTTCCCATTGCTTCTCCAAATATGGTGGTAGGTCCTCATCCATATTAATTCGTTCGGTAGCAAAATGTTGAAGAAACATTTTCGCTCTTACCACTACCGGTGCGAACAGTCCTAGAGGATCAAAGATTTGACCGACTTCAGATAGCACTTCTCGTCTGGTTATTCCTTTTGTATGTCTTTGAGCCTTTCCACATAATTTTTCTTCTTTGGGTGCCCATATGATTCCCAATGTTTTGACACTTGTTTGTTCCAGTGTGTCACCGAGATTGATGTCAGCAATCGTATCCTCCTTTGGAATTTCTTTTAGAAGTTGACTGCTATTTGAACACCACTTTCGTAAGTGGTGGTCTAGGTCTCAAGATTTCTAGCAGCTCGTGTCTTATTTGCAGGGCTTCTGGTAAACTGTCTGCTCCTGTAAGACTATCATCAACATAAAAGTCATTTTTTAATGCTCCAGACGACAAATTTTCCATGTTTTTTAGCGCCAAATATTCCAGACACTTTGTCGCTAAATATGGAGCTGATGTTGTACCATAAGTCACTGTTTTTAAACGATAAAACTTCAGTTCTTGACTTGGATCCTCTCTCCACATCTGACTGAATTGATCGGCAGGGTTTATCCAAACTTGACGATACATTTTTTCAATGTCCGCAGTGAACACATATTTGTGTGTCCTGAACCGCAGTAGAATTGAGAAGAGTTGACTCTGTACAACTAATCCTGGATATAAAATATCGTTCAGTGATTTTCCTGATGACGTTTTGGATGATGCATCAAACACTACTCATAGCTTGGTGGTGGTACTTTCGGGCTTTAGTACACAGTGATGTGGAGTAAAGTAATGGTTCTTGGGTATTTGCTCCACCATTACCTGCTTCATATGTCCAAGCTGTTCATATTCTGACGTAAATTTCACATACTCGTGAACCGTTGTGTGTCGGTTATCGAGGAAGAATTTTTCACAATACTCTTCCTCTGGACTCCTATACCTTTTTATTGGCTCTAGTGTGTCTAGCTGCCAAAATCTTTCTAGAGATTCCTCTGGATTAGTTATGCCTACCATACATGTGATAGAAGCTGACGTTGACATATTAATTCTGCCAGCAACAATCCATCCCAATTCTGAATTTTGTAATGTTGGACGGTTTCGATTTCCCCGTCTTCTTTCTGGTAGCAGTATAGCATAGTGATCATCAGCTCCCAACAGCATATCAATTTTTCCTGGTTTATCAAATGTTGGGTCCGCTAATTGAATGTTGTTTGGTAATGTGACTTTCTCAGTTATCTGTTCTGTGGGTTGGTCACCTATTATGTGTGGCAATACAAATGCCTCAACTAGCATTGCGAACTTGCTGTGGTTGACCACCCACTCCATTTATGTGCACATGAGTCTCGTTAATTTTTATACCATACACCCATAGGGTGAAATGGTATATTAAAGTCGCCAAAATGTATGTAACAGGCAGAAGGAAGCTTTTCCGACCCCATAAAGTATATATATTCTTGATCAGCATCAACAGCCGAGACGATCTAGCCATGTCCGTCTGTCCGTCCGTCCGATCAAGTTTATGTCAAATTTCTGTCACGCCCCCTACCGCCCCAGCAAATTAAATAAAACCTATTTTCTCAAAAACTACAGCAACTAGAGAAACAAAATTTGGTATGCATATTTGCTTTGTAAATACGCACATTTTGTATTTATAAAAATTTTGCCACGCCCCCTACCGCCCCCGCAAATTGTATAAAACCGATTTTCTCAAAAACTATTCTAGCTAGAGTCACCATAGTTGATATAAATATTTGCTTAGTAATTGCGCACACTTTGATGTGTAAAGATTTTGCCACGCCCCTTTCCGCCCCCGTAATTTGAAAAAACTTGACTATCTCCCGTAATTTTCTACCTTGTGCAATCAAATTTAGCACACTTAAATTTGATACTAATATCAAGCAAAATACCAAATTTGATCAAAATCGGAATAAAAATAGCCAAGTTATGCATATAAACGTTTTTCAATATGGCCGGAGTTGGCCGTTGGCTGGTGGGGGCGCTAGGGTGCTCGTATGTTTGAGTGAGCGAAATACTAAGATATGCTTGTAAAAAGCATGCAAACCGATTTTTTTAAAAATACGAAAATGCATTTGTTATTATAAATTTGAAATATTTCTTTTATTGGTGTATGGTATATCCAAGTCGGCGAGACGACTTACTTACTTCATTTTAAATACGAAAATGCATTGGTTATTATAAATTTAAAAATTTGTGTTACTGGTGTATGGTATATCCAAGTCGGCGAGACGACTTACTTACTTCATTAATGATAACTTCTTTACCAGTCTCTCTGAAACGAGATTTACTTGTGAGCCGCTGGCCAAGAGTGCTCGAAATTCTCCTGTCCTTTCATTGATTACTTTTACTACTACCTTGGCCGTTGCCAACAGAGTGTATTTTCTGCCAATTCCATATGCAGACGCTGCTGAAGCAGATGTAGCCATTTGGTTGCCTGTGTCTAAATGCAACATCGTGTTATGTTTTTTATCGCATTTGAAGCATCTCCTCCATGAGCAATTTTTGGCCATATGGTCTGGCTTAAAGCAATTGACACACAATTTGTGTCTCTGCACCCAATTTAGCCGCTCTGCTGCGGATTTGATTACACAAGGTACTGTTTGTCGCATGTCTTCCTTGGATTTAGTTTTTCAATGCTGCGATTTTCGTTTCTTGGTTTTCCAATCGCCTCTAATGTTAGGAAGCGCTGTTCCAAGAATGTTAGGAAATCCTTTACTTCCTGTAGATCCCTTGTGTTTGAAAGAGATTGCTCATATAGTGCGTGGTTGAATCTATCCAATTTCCTTGTCATATGAAACATTATGACAGCATCTGACGATTCCATATTGACGCTTACATTTTTTAAAGCTTGCAATGACTCAAAGATGTTATCATGCAAATTATTTATCGAAGCTGCGTCATTTCCCACATTTGGGTGATCAAACAGCTTTGTCAGTATGGCTGTTACTAGAACTCGTTTGTTATTAAATCGATCCTGCAACACTGACCAAGCAGTGTTGTAATTGGCTTCTGTTAATTCCAGGTGCCATATCAATCTCTCTGCTTCTCCAGAAAGGTTTGATTTTAAGTACCACATTTTCTCTATTGTGGATACATTTGACTCATGAACCACCTTTTTATAGATGTCATGAAATTGTTGCCATTTCAGATAATCCCCATCAAATTTTGGAATGGGAATTTTGGGTATCGTAGAGATTGGGGGCCAAAGACACAGCGATGCACACCCGATGTAACTACAATTGGTATCTGATCTTACTAAGAATAATGCATTTCTTTTATAGTAAAAATAGAGAGCTCACCAGTGCATAGTTCGACATAGTGTTAGGTCAGCAAAATACTTCTTTATTGCATAGCAGCTTAATTAACTAGGTCTTTATTGTTAACTGCTGACCATCTCAAATCTACTTATGACTGATGAGCCATCGATATCTATAATCGGGTTACATACTAACTTGACATATATTTCTATATTATGATTGTCTTATTGTTGTCTAATTTTATATAGTTTAAACACCAACAAAAGTATTTAAAGCATTGTTAATTGTTCTGTTTACTTCTTAAAATGTTTTAAAAAACATTTTCGTTATTAACTTTTTAAAATGTCTGCCTTCTGAGTAAGAAATAGTCGTTCCTTTTAGCAGCAAGCCATAGTTGTTATAATGTTTATATGTATGTTGCCTCTTTTTTTCCTGTTGATGAGGCTTGGCTATGACTTTGGTGTACCATAAAATTGTAACGCCACTTTATGCATTTTATGCTTTATGACCACAAATGAGAGTACAAGAACAGACACTGGACTTTCCCAGACCAGCCACCGACTGGGTATGTGTGTGTGTGTGTAGTTGGTGTGCGGTGCAACTTTTATGCACGCACACATAAAATTTGATTATGCCACGCTTAGCATTTGCTCTATACAGACCTCTTTTTTTTAAAAATGCTGTATTTCGCTAGTCGCATAAATGCTGAACTTTTTAATTTTAATTGTTAAAAGCTTTTTTGTTAACATCGTAGCCAGCCTGAGAGGGCTCTCACCCCTTAAATTAGTTGGCCATAAAAATTAAGCAACATTAATGCATTTAAACGCGCGCACAATCAGAGTACTGAGTGAACAATCCCAATCCCAACAGATGATGATGCAGTCCCAACATCGTAGCCATATGGCGGTCAGCAGTGGAATCGTCCTGGTCGTCCTACCATGTGCAACAGTTTTGCTTGTCTGATAAATGAAACAACAGAAGCGACTGCCACATGAAATGCAACTCCGAATCCATGTGCAGTTTGCTGGCTATCACATTGGCTTTCTTGCCACAGCACAGCAGCAGTTGTGTTGTCCAACTTTTGGTTGCCCATAAACCACTCGGTGCATGGTGCATGGTGCATGGACTATGCTCTCATTTTACTCCATCACCTGGGTTGCCTGCCAGTTTATGCAATATTAAGTATACGCCATGCCTGCTGCCATCCATAGATAAATTGTCGGCGGGTTTAATATGAAAAGTTGTATATGTATGTATTGTTGGCGAGGCAATTAAAATCTGGCAGGCAGCTTTTTATTTGCCATTGGTCTTTGAATGCACAAATGCATTGCAAAATTCTACAATTTATGGCATGGCAAATTAAAATGATGCCAGTTATTCAAAATACAACGGTCACACCTGGCTTAACATTCGCCAACGCTCTTAGAGGATCACAAAAGCTGCCCCCGCAGCAAGAGCAGCAGCAAGAACAACCGGAAAATGGGAAAGTAAGAAAAGAATCCAGAGTCGATCGTCTCGAGGCCATGATGTACAAAATGCTAGACCAGTTTGCGGCGCTTTCGCAAATGCTCATATCTCTCATGGCCAAGCTATGCAACTAAGCTTCCATATACTAATATGGAATACGAACGGCCTGTGTAAGAGCAGGCAAGAGGTCGAGCACGTCCTCATAACTAAACATTTTGACATTCTACTCGTCTCAAAAACCCACTTTACAAACAAATCTTACTTCTCGATTAATCGCTATGACGTCATACCTGCCAATCATCCCAACGGAACTGCGCGCGGAGGTGCAGCAATAGTCATCAAAAGGGGTATCAAGTATGTGGAACTCCCTGGATATCAGGAGCCCTGGGCCCAGTGCGCCAAAGTAAGAGTCTTAAGCCCAATCGGAGACACCACTATTGCGGCCGTCTATTCGATAGCTTAGGTACTCGCTTCATTAATGGAGGAGACTTTAACGCCAAACATACTTGGTGGGGTTCTCGCATTATCAACCCCAAGGGCAGAGCCTTGTTTAACTGCATAGCGAACAGCAGGTTTGACTGCCACTCCACTGGAGAGCCCACGTACTGGCCCATGGACGCCAACAAAATCCCAGACCTTCTGGACTTCTCTGTCTCAAAGGGGTTGCATAGACACAGGATTGTTGCCAGCAACGATCTAGATCTTTGCTCCGACCGAACTCTTTGGAAAGCTTTCTGGACAAAGTCGAGCCTGGCGATCAGCAGTACAACCTTTGGCGGCTGTCAAACAGCATCAAAAGACCCATCATGAGGAAGGAGCCTCTTAGGAAGGAAGACGGTACGTGGTGCCGCACAGACAGTGACAGGGCAGCAGCCTTCGCCACCCACTTGTCAGAAGCCTTCACCCCCTTCATCAGATGTTCCCACTTTTTGGATGTACCCTGCCAAATGGCCCTTCCTATCGAAATGGTTGAAACTGAAGAACTGCTGGCAGAGATCGACAAGCTCAAAGCCTCCAAATCCCCTGGCTACGATGGAATAGACGTTCCAGCGATTAAAGCCCTTCCGACAAATGCTGTTCAGCTCCTCCTGAACATCATTAACAAATGTTTCCTGATAGGACACTTTCCCACCCAGTGGTAGTTTGCCGAAATTATCCTGATCCCAAAACCTGGGAAACCTGATGCCTATCTTGCCTCCTATCGTCCGATCAGTTTGTTGGCCGTATTCTCCAAAATAGTTGAGAGACTATTCTTGCGTAGAGTACGACCAACACTGGACGAGGCCGGTTTGATCCCTGATCACCAGTTTGGCTTCAGAGAGTGCCATGGTACACCCGAGCAGTGCCATAGGATCACGGACAAAATACTGGAAGCATTTGAGGAGAAGAAATACTGCAACGCAGTTTTTCTTGACGTCAAAAAGGCATTCGACAGAGTTTGGCACATTGGGCTGTTGCACAAACTGAAGATCGCTCTACCAGCACCACATTACCTATGGTTACGCTCTTACCTCAAGGACAGAATGTTCTATGTCAGATGCGGAGATGCAACATCGGGAATCGAAAACATCAAAGCCGGAGTCCCCCAGGGAAGCGTTCTGGGTCCTGTCTTGTACACTCTTTACACGGCCGACATGCCGACAACCGCAGATCCAAGAGTGCTCACAGCCACGTATGCAGATGACACTGCCTTTTTAGCCGTGGATCAATCATCACAAACTGCTGGCAATCTAATGCAAGAACAAATTGATTCCACTGGTGCATGGCTATAAAGATGGAACATGGCGGTTAACACAGAAAAGTCAACGCAGTTTACATTTGATTTAAAAAGAGGATACTGTCCCCCTGTACAGCTGGATGGATGCACAATCCCTTCTTGCGACTATGCCAAATACCTGGGTGTTACTCTGGACAGGAGACTGACCTGGAAGTCTCACTTAAAAAACAAGAGGCTATCGCTTGAATTAGAGCTTAAAAGCTACATGTCGCTCATAGGCAGAAGGTCTACACTGCGGATGCGCATGAAGATCCTTATTTATAAGTCCATCATGAAGCCCATGTGGACATATGGGATTCCAATCTGGGGGACAGCCTGTCGCAAAAACTGTGAGCTCATACAGACTTTCCAGAACAAGGTGCTCAGAATAATATCGTATGCGCATATATACACCACCAACAAGGAGATCCACGAGAAACTCAACAGGGATGAAATAGCTAGGCTCAGCAAGGCTCATCTAGAGCGTCTTGACAGGCACCCCAACCAGATGGCCAAAAACCTTCTAGACAACAGCTCTACCACCCGCCGCCTAAGAAGACTCCATCCATTGGACCTACCAGACCGAGGAATGATCAGCTCACTGACTCCCAGCACCAACGCCTCCCCTCCCTTCCACACACATAACCCTTAAACACCTTAAATACCCTAGTCCTAACGATGATTTTGCATAAACATCATATTCTGTTATATTTGTTGTAAAATTCAATTCCCTAAGTCACTGTTACGCCCCACAATTTACTTATTGTCCACAAAAGGACAGATTGTAAATAAGAAATCCCCGTTAAAA